>JAODAC010034373.1:0-62294 GCA_027575185.1 Mimaenictus wilsoni
CGCATAGGCGAAATACGTATTGTACGAAATTTAAATAAACAAGTAAAACATCTAAAGTATTAAGTGACTTATCGTTTCTAACTATTATAAACATGTTTTATCAACAACCGACAGAAGACTCCATTAACTATATTTTAAAAATTGGATTCGAGGGAATAGAATGCGATAGTTTCGTGTTTTCAGGTGTTAAAAAGAGATTATATTCTTATGGATATGTCCTTCATTTTCTTGAATTTTAAATTTCATGAAAATTCAAATTAGCAAATCCCTCAGACATGTAGAAATAATGAATAATGAATAAAAGATAACACTCATGTCTATAACAGAAGATGTTTATCTGTGATTTTACCATTTTTAACGATACACACGCCCAGAAGGGTATAATATATAAGTTTCTCCTTGAGCTAAAATGATTAACCAATCCAATCTACAAAAATAGAATAAGTTACATAATACTTTATAATTTTTAGCTTAAATTTATTTCTTTGAATTCTAATGTATTGGGGTTAACTATGTGATAGACTATAGTGATAGATTTTTGGAGCGAGCCAGTATGAGATTTTTAAATAGTTTGTGACCTTTTGAAAAAAACATTCGTTTACAGAACAAAATTTATTTTTTCATAAAATATGTCTAGCCAAGTCTTCGACAGTTGAGCGCAAGGTTCCGAGTTCGATTGCCCGCGGATGAAGAGAAAAATTCAGTTTTCTTCCAATCAACATGATGTATAATATGGCGAATTACATTGAAAAACAATTGAATAGAGCGTAAAGGCAGAAAATAGATAATAAAACATTTACGATGTTAGAACTTTATTTCATTGATTAAGTCAACCTATAAAGTCTCAATCTTTACATTTAATACAATTTAGTACAATTAAGTTAATGTCTTGTATCATTAACTTAATTGTACTAAATTGTATTAAACTCGAAATTACAAATTCCAAACTCAAACTCGAATATTAAATTAAATGAAACCGTAAATCGACAAGTTAAGCCAACCACCACCAGCATCCCAAAACGCTTGACTTGGTTTAACTTGGCATGGCTTAGCTTGGCATGACTTGACAGGAATAGTTTAATTGAAATTCGAAACAACCAAAGCAACGGCAAAGCCGACAATCGACAATGGCAAAAGTCCACCCAAGCGTTAAACAGCGGATGCTGATTGATGCCTTCGAGGCGTCATCTGTGCGATTTCCAGTCCTCGCTGAAATATTCCGATGTGTTACAGGGATATAGAGGGATGCCCCGCCCGATATTCGACAGTAATTCGATGCGGTATGCAAAATTCGGCGTGGGCGGCGCTCAATTGTGCGAGAACACTGGTCGCAAATCAATTCGGCAATCTTTAATCGAGGGCGCGCGTGGAATCCCAGGCCTGGTAGGCTCGATGTGCGGAGATCTTAAGAGCCGTCGCCGCCGGGGGCGTCGATTTCCACCGGTTTCTACCGTCGCGACGTGCTCGACGAAGAGGCTGCGGGTTAATGGGGATGGACTGCTGCCACTAATGAAGATATAATGGCGGCGTTTAGGTTTAAATGACGACGCAAATTATAATCGCCTTCCATTTGGATTTTACTTTGATAAGATGGCTTCCTGTTGTTGTTCTTAACTTTATTTTAGTCCATGAATTGAGTATTTAGGTAGTTTTAGAAAAGCTGGTTTTGTAGTACATCTAGGAATAATAAGATCTTTAAAAAGAAAACAGTTTTAAAAATAGTGTAAGAGTTCAGGAAAGCGACTCGTATATTTTTTTGTTCTCTATATTATATTTATTATACAAATCAAGAGGATATATATTTATATATAATTTGGCAATTTAGGCAATTTAATGTGAAGCTGAATTACATATTGAGAGCAAGTACTTTGTAATCTAGCTCATTCACACAACTACTATCATATAGTCGTATTTGAACGACCCCAGACTAGCTAGCATTGACATATCAAAGAAGAACATGCACAATTAATGCATTTTGCAAAGAAATTAAATAATTGAAATTAAAATTTAACACGGAAAGAGAAAATTTGAAGCCCTCGGCCGGGTTCGAACCAGCGACCTTTGGGATACCGGTTTAACGCGCTACCAACTGTGCAGTTGCGCAAAAAAAATACAGAGTACTTGCTCTCAAATATATAAATTAAGAGGACCCTACGCGAACTGTTTTCTAAAATACTGTTGTTAATAAAATATATGGATTATATTATAGATTTCTCAATTTTGGATTAATCGATCCACTATTAAATGTAATTTGTTTTGGTATACCCCCTTACTTACAGGTACTTTAGTCATCGGGAAATTACATTTTAGTTCCACTTTTAGCGTCTACATGGTACAGTCCGCGTTGGAGACTAGAAAATGATGTATCATTCGTTGCATATATTCTCACAATAAGACATATGCCTATAACCAATTCCCACTTATATTGGACGATATATCCAACTATATGTGTAGTACCTACACAGTTGCATATATCGTTGCCTGTAGCTGACAGCTGCAATAAAAGTAAATGTCAATATACAAGTTGCCAGAGACCCATAACCAAGTTTTACAGGAAATGTGACATAATTTATGCATTTCACTTAAAATCAACAGGTTGTAAACTTCAGCAGATCGAAGTCTTTGGTAAGTAATATTAAATGATGCTGTCGACGAGTTCTGTCGACGCATGAGTTAAACGACGAGTTCGGTCGCTCTGGAAAGCGCCGAGCAAATGAAATATTCAATATTTAGTTTATTCAGTATCCTCACGGGATGAAGACACTGGCTGGCCTAACGCAGTGAACCTTCCCGGTTGTGCCAGGCGCACTGTTTGCACATTCTTTCAATCGCTTATTCAGTTCTGGTTAGTTCGGGATATACATGAAACTCGGTACCGCTCAAGAGTATGGTTAATACAATATTGACAAATTGAATCGCTCGGGATTCACGAGCGTGAGCTTCGTGCGAGGTTCACTTCATTTCCGATCCCGATGCGCACTGTTTTCGTTTTTCCTGGCTGACTTGATGAAATATTTCAGCACACAGATGTTGGCACTGGTATGGATATGTGCGATTAGTCGATTGAAAGCCGTTAAAGTTGTCACAGACTGTTAATTTTGGCTAGTTGAACCTTTTTGGCGCGGTGTTTGTCTATTTATAAAGTTCATTTTTGTTGAAAGTGAAGTAATGTGATATTACTGAAAATTTATTCGAATTTTACTTTCGTATGACATGTTTAGAAGCATCAAAAGAATTTTGTTCAGAGCCTGGGACATAAAGTAATCCACATGATTGTCTAGTCTGTTACATTAAAATATAATGCATAAAAGAAAACTACTATATGTTGCCTACTCCACTTTTCAAAAAAAAAAAAAAAATAGAAAGGTAAGAAAGAAAATGAAACATGTAAATTCAAATAAAAGAGATGCTAAAATAATAGTACACCATCATCATTTTCCTAATCCATCAATCTTCCTGCTGTGGCGGAAATAGGTACAAGCCGAGCTCACCGAAAAAGATGCGACGCCAAAATGTGGCTTTCATACGAACTAATCTCGCATTTGGCTTATGGGTTGCGTCGTCATACAGCTTTACATTCAAACACCCGGAAGCCGAACTGATTTTCACCCACATTTTCACGCTGTGCCGCCATGACAGCGGTGTCACAGTATTCGTAACCGAGACCTAACCTCACACAAACGCACCCAAGATAGCTATGGAGATGCTACCCCTTAAAACCCTCGTGGATTATCTCCAGTTCATCGAATACGTGCCGCACTGCAGTGCAAATAATTGCAGATAAATGTTGATAATGTCGAGTGGAGTTAAATCCACTTTCAAATTCCCTGCGTCACGTTGTAACTATTATTAAATTGGTTCTCTTCCCTCAAGATATGAGAGTTAAAATTAAATTGCTATTATCTATTCCAAACCAGTTTTCTTTCGCAATTGAACATATTTAAAAGTTTAATGATTTTCAAATATAAACTTGGCAGGCATTTTAGTCATACTTTTTAAAAACTCTACGTGGACTGTACCACGTAGCGATAATAAGTCGGATAAAAGTGTAAAATTCAGACTTTCTCATCCAAATATCAATATATAAATGTAGTCTGTTTTGGTACTTACCCCGAAAGGTGCTTTCGTCAGTGAGAAATATGATTGAGTAGTTCTAAAATTTACATCTTTTTCATATTTCCCATAATACGGATTATAAATCATACACCAATCGATTCAGTATGTAGTTGCTATAAACTCTTGCAACACTTTTTCGTTAGTTACTTAGTATTGATATTATAACTGATAAAAATTGAGTCTAATAACGGCGATTGTTTCGTTGTCAGAAAAATGACTTCAAATAACTTCTAGTAAAGATTTCACTATATTTATATTTGTCTTGGTTCTATGCACTCAAATCGTTCAGTAAATTATGTTTTGTTCTCATGGGATATAGGATGCTTCGATTTGAATATTAGAAGTAATCGTAAATGAAAGTTTGAATTTCACATTTTAGGGCGCGCAGAGTTCTTTTAATGAATGTAGGCTTTTATAAGTACACTTTCCGTTTTTCGACCAATAAATCAGCAAAACAAAGCTCGAAAAAAATCTAATTAAAACTCACCGACTTTGCAACCTATTCCTGGAGGAAAACTCTATGTTACGAAAAGCTCTTTTATGCTACTTAATTGCTCTATTTGCAACCAACTCGATGTGTACAGTGTACACCAGCATCATACGCTTTTTAAAAATATAGCCACAGAGAAACACAGACCAGCCGATAAAAAAATCTCGATGCAACTAAATTACGCGGTAAAAAAAGCTTCCTCATTTTTACAAACGATCGATCTCCACTTTATGAAACCCTGCACGCCTCTGGAAATACTCCGCGCTGGACTGACCTCAGAGAAAAAGTTTAATCAAACTTTTTCATACTTTCATAATATATTAAATAAGTAAAGACGTTCGGGTTGCATTTTCACCGTACCTGTAGTCTCAACTAATATGAACTGTGATTAATTAAAACCTAAATAATAAAGTATCCGCGGTAATACCGCGTGGACGTGCATCGCTTTGAATTGAGTCATGAAAACAGGTGAAATATGGCAGCGAGAGATGAAAGCGCGGTTGATGATTAAATGTGCGCTGCAGGGCCGTTGAATTGAAACTGCAAAGTTCAGAGTTCAGGACGAAAGGTGAGCGACACAAAAGCGGTGGGAAATAATTCGCAAAGAGCATTTGCGAAATTCGCCACTAGCTGCCGATAGACAAAAGGTAACAAACGCTTTTGCAAATACGCAAACTTGTGTTCACAAATTAAAAAAAAATCGCCAGGATTTGAGAAAAAAATATGAATTGGTAAAGCCTGGCAAACATATAAGCGCACTTTATTTTAATTGTTTATAGCATTGTTAAGGATTTTATATTTTTCTGAACATTGAAAGGTAATTCTCTCGAATATGTAGTACTATACTACCTACCAAAATTTGAAATGTTTAAGAGATCTTCTGTTGAATAAACATACATTTTTGTTGGAATTACTTTTTGGCGGAAAATTTTGAAATGTTCGATAGTTATGTTATCAATTTAGAATTAACGGTATTATGTTAAACTACTCTTCTTCTGTCAGAAGTGTTAATATAAGAATGTAACGAAATTTAGAAGTATTCGGCAATCTCAAATTTCTTGGAAGACAATTTCATGGCGGTATATGAGCGAATCAGCAAGTTTTCGAAATTTTCTATAGTGAGTTATCTCGCGTAGTTGGTGTTAATATAGGAATGTAACAAATCCCGCAATCGAATTCCTCTGCATATGGAGGTATTGCATTGGAAATTTTAGATTTGCGTTTTTAGTTGTTTATAACATTGTTGCAGATTCTAATAATTAATTCTCTAGAATATATAGTAAACTACAACTTGATTTGAAACATTTTCGTCCATTTTATCCCAAATAAACGTGAATTTTCTAATTTTTAGTTATTTGAGCATTTTATGTTGTTTGAGTTTAAAAGATAAACATAGATTATTAATCTTAAATTTTACTACTTTAATGATATAAATATTTTTTTATTTTATTATAAAGAATGTGATTATTAATATTTTATCAAATGAAACGAACAGCAAAGCCCCAAAAGCGCCCTCAGGAAATAATTCGTAGCAAAGCGGATTGAAACCTAATTGTGAAAGTACAAACGGCAACTAGAAATGCACCAAATGCGCTGACGGATTTTCCCCAATTATCCTCGAGAAAAATAAGAATCCGATGAATCTGACAAACACTTTGAGAGGAAAATCTTTCAAGATGAAATATAATATAAAAATACATCCTTCGGGAGAGTAATTCTAGACGTAGTTTCCTCTTATTTTCTAACACTCTATATAACTGGAGAAGATTTTCTATAGATTTAAAAATCTATTCTATTTTTTTTCTTAAGTGTAATGAAGTACTCGTGAAAACCTTAACATGAAAATATGAAACCATTGAAAGGCAAAAAAGAAGAGTGGAAAACGCGAAGGAATACTAATTTGAAGCGGAAATGCATTTCAAGATGGTCGTGTTTCTGACGCGGCCAGCCGGCTGCCGAATGATAAAAATGCAAATTCGTGCTTGCTTGGGAAATGCTGGGCCTTGCTGGGCCCAAATCTGAAGAGACGCGATATTCGCAATCTGCTTTTGCCAACGCCAACGGGGAAAAGAAGGCAGGGAAATGAACTTTTCGCGCCCTACACAATACGTGATTTTCTAAAGCAGGGTGGCTTTACGATTACAATAATCATAACGGCTGAATGGAATGGACTCTGAAGGAAAATTGCAAATAATGTGGTATTGAAAAATTTTATATTGCATAGGATTAAAAAATTACCTTTTTTTCTTTTTAAATTACTGAAAATCCTGAGAGGGAATTGAATGCTAAATAATATTCTCCTTCACAATGTGTTACAAAATTATAAAGAAGATAATTATTCATTTAAAGATATGAATAGTTTTCTGAAGAAAATGCGAGAAGATTACTCAGATTCTGAAAGTTTCATGCCTCTTTTTTTGAAAAAGATGTTTTAGATTTTTTAAGAACGGCTGAGGATATTTAAGTAGTTATTATGAAAGAGAATTTAATACTTTATAATATCCCGTACAAGTTAATAAAACTGTGATAGTTTTAGAGATATTGACAGTTTTCCTATAAAAAAGCGGGTGGATTACAGAAAATGGTGAAACTTAAAAGTTGATAGAAAGACGATGTTAATCTTAGTGATATGGACAGGTTTTCGAAGAAAAAGCGGTAGAATTACTGCAAATTTGAGAAAATTTCATGGCACTTTCTTTAATAAAGCTTGAATATTTCAAGAGCGACTGAAGGTATTTAAGTATTTATTGTAAATTCTACCAGAAAATTTAATGCTTTATAATATTCTGCAGAAGTTATAGCAAACACGGTAGTGCTTTTAATGATATGGACGGTTTTCCAAAGAAAAACTAGATGAAGTAAATTCTGGAAGTTTCTTGGCACTTTCTTTGAAAAAAAACAAAGGGCTAAAAATTTATAATTAATTTTGAAAGTGAATTTAATGATCTATATTTCTCAGAGAAAACTATAAAAAGAACGGTTCTACTTTTTAAAATGTGAACTAGTTTTCGAAATAAAATTCGAAAGGATACTTATTATCAAAAAACTATAGACACTTTTATTAAAACGAACTCTTTAAAGAACTATAGAATATCCAGATAACGAATTAAACTTGCTATAAATTTGCAAAAATAGTCATACATCAAACTTAATTATTTTACTATGCTCATCTTCATTTTATCCTTCAATAAACCTTTAAAAATATATAATGAAGATTTTGCTTATAATAAAAACTATCTGCTCCATAAATAATTAAAACTAACCTCCAAAGGTTTTTAAACACATATTTCAAGATTTCCACCTTCCACCAATATCAAGAAAAAACTTTTAGAAAAGGAAAAGCTATTTAAACTTTCCTTTTTTCCTTCGGTAGTTTTCCTGCGAACGATAAACAAGTCGGACAAGAAAAATATTTATCGAACTTCTTATAGGTTGTGCTCAAGGGAACGCGACGTGGCGCACCATAGTTCGCATTTGTTTATTGCGATTTGGGATTACGCTCTTGCGTCGTAAACAGAAAGTTGATGTAAGCTGAATTATGAACGAGTTGCTGCAACTTGCAAGCTACGAGATTAGCCCACGAACCGCTGCTGCACCTCACGACAATGCAATTACGGCGACGCCGCAGACCAACCCCACTAATAGTGCACCACCGATGTAAGCTCGATTTGCACAATTTGCATAAACGTCACACAGTATATTTCCTAAACTCCCAAATTTTTATTTCATATTTCAAGTGATTTATTTGTGATGTAATTTTACTTACAATATCTTTAAAGTTAGTTTCGTCCAGGTTTTCTTAGACAAATAAATTTACAAAAACATTTTCTTATATTTATATAAGCACCATATTAAAGTCTATAGTTTCAAAGATTCTCTTGCCAAACATTCCCTCCAAAATGTTAATTTTATTCCTCTTTCCTTTTTTTCTGTAGATTTCCATATTCTCTCGATTCAACAGAGGATAGTTAAAAATTAAAATATTCTACTCCCTGTGATTAAATACCACCTGCTGATGATGAAAACATATATACATAATCATCCCCGAAAGTTTCCTTGTTCCCATTTTCTTCTTAAATTTGCAGTATTTGCAAATTAGAAGTTACGTTGGTGGCAACACCAACGTAACTTCTAATCTTCGACAATGTCCGCCTTTTTTTGTGTGGCGTCGAAACGATAATGTAGTAAAGGCACCTCGCATTTCTCCTCAAGCTTTTCATATTTTTCGGTATCATTTATATTCCGTCCATGAGCGCCTCCTACTTACGAAGGGAAGCAGCCGCAGAAGCCCTGGGAAGACGCCGGGATGAAAATTATTTGAGTAAAACTCCCACCGGAGGCGGTCTGCGGTTGCCAGCAAGGTTGTTATTTTCGGCAACCTTTTTCTCTACCCATTTCAGCCATTATTTTTCCACCCTGAATTTTCGACAGCGTATTTCATATTTTCGTCCTCGCAAGAAAGTAAAAAAACATGCATATCAGCATATCACTGAAGATGGCTTGAAAGTTTTCACTTGTAATAGAAAGGAGTTCTTGAGAGCAAACCGTTGATATTGTGATCAAAAACATTGCTGTTTTTAATAATTTGATATAATTTGCAGTAATCCTCTTTTCATCTTCGAAAAACTGTTCAAATCTTTAAAATTACTACCTTTTGATACCTTATACAGAGTATTTTACAGCATTAAATTCTCTTTCAGAATTTGTTATAAATACTTAAATATCATCAGTCGCTCTTAACATAAGTTTGTTTTAATTTTCAGGTAAAAAGCCCAAACGATGCATTTAAGAAAAATTCCAAGAAACTTTGTTAGAAATAAAGCAAAAAAATCTTAAAGCTATATAGAAAATCATCAGCAGGTGGTATTAAATCGCAGGGAGTAGAATATTTGCATTATTTTCGTCAAGGGAATCTTTACAACTGCCTAAATTTACAGAATTTAATAAGGTTCTTATATAAATATAAGAAAATATTCTTGGAAAGTGTATTTTCTCCCACAGAACCTAAATTATAACTCCAGGAAATTTGCAAACCAACAAAACCAGCGAGGAAAACGTTTTGTAGTTGTTAAGTTAAAAGTTAAAACTTTGTATTTTTCCAAACATTCTCTTATTTTCGCACACAATACACACATGTTCAGTAGGTTAAAAAAATGTTTGCTCTTTTTACGGCAAAAAAGTTGTTTTCTAAATGCTTCCGCTCGTTCGTACAAATTGCAGCCCTTTCTCCCCCTTTAGCCATATATTCCCGGGCACGTTCGCTTCCCTAAAGTTCACTCAAATGTGCAAATGCGAAGTGATGTATCGGTTTGCTTGCGTTCTCTCTACCAGAGCGTGTGTCGAACCAACATAGGGGAAGGGGTGGCTGAAAACACACACAGTCGAAAACGGGAGGCGGATTATAGGTCAATAAATAATGCAGATCGGAGCGTAAATCCGCCGCCGCCGGCGAATCATCGTGTGGGAGCAATCACTCAACAAATGAACAACATTGGACCGACCAGCATGAAATTTCCTGGAGAGTAAGATTATACAAGGTAATTCAGAAGGCCCCAACTAGGCACATGTTATCTGATATGGTCTCTTAGAGGAGGATTTTTGTAAATGGTAGAGGTGCCAGGGTATTACGAGGAATTGAAGTTTAGTGGAGGTTCTACAAGAAGTGTCAAAAGTATAAAATAGGAGACCACCATATTTTTTTGACTAAAATGATTCAGAAGATCTATTCTAAAATGGTGACCTCTGAACGAAAGTAGGAAAATATATTTTTTATAATAGGAATCAAAATCCCTAGCAAAATGGCGGAGGTGGCGGGCAATACTGGGAATGGAGGAGAATAAACAGAAGTCTTCAATGGATTAAGGGCGCTAAGATCTCTATGAAGAGGCATGGTCAGGTGTACTGAGAATACTACTGGGATTCATATAATCCTGCAACAAATCATTCAGCATTTCTATATTTTCAAAAGGGCACATGAAATCATCTTCATTCAGAGCTTCAGAATCAGTCAATCTTCAATTTGCATAGATACTATCTAATATATATTATATTATTGGTCCAGGAAAATTCCAGAAATGGCGGAGGCGTTAGGGAATTAGTTGAAACTTGGAGGCAGTAATCTATAATTTATCCAGGAATCCTGCCCTCAAAACATGGATTCTTATTTAAATGCAGTGATAATCTGATTCGGGTCTACAGAAGCTATTTTTTTGGAAACCTGAAGTTTTTAGAATTTCTAGAGGGTCACTTACTCATAAAACTGCTTACTGCTTTTACCACCAAACCTACTGCTTCTACCTACTAAATATTTTCTATTAACCATTTGAGGAAAGACGAACAGGGTCTTCGTAAAACCTAACCCAAAATTAAATGTCTATCTCCCCAAATGGTGGAGGCGCCGGTCATAACCCTGCAATGGGAATTGGATCGACTCGGAAATAGACTACCCGGGAGTGAAGAAAAAACAGCACCTCCCCGAGAATTTGGTAGCGGTTGGAAGAACGCAAGTGGGAACGGCTGGAATGAGGTAGGAAGAGGGAGGGCAAGACGGAAACACGGCCGCAAATATATGTGCGTCTGGATGCGCACGATAACTGGGGCTCTGGGGCTGGAGAGAGCTGCACACGCTCGTGGGACTTACGAGGTGGATCCAACCGGACGTATTTTGGGTAATAAAATTACGTGCGATGCCCTGACCTGGCGTGCCGAACTTGCAAACCGCGCCGAATGGAATGATGCCCATGCGTCCCGTACTGGTGGTGGCGGTGGCGTCAATTCGAAGCATGCAATAAGCTAGTTTACCATGTTTTACGGGCGTTATTAGGGGTGATAACCGCTGATAATGCGCTCTTCCTGTTGCTGATTGAAACGTAGAACGAGATATGTGTTACGCAAGGCTAGTTAAGTGTGTTTGCCTGTTTATAGTTGTATAACTGGGACCCATAACACTCGGTAAACAATTATACTTGGAAGTAATGATAAATAACCTAGATGTGTTTTATTTTTTGCATCAACTGTTAAAGTAAAATATCGTTTAATAACAATAAAAAGGTTTTTGGACAAAAGATATTAGTCTTGTTTATTGACTCGTAAAAGTCTATAACTTTTAAAATATTGCGTATATTAAACATATTAAACTAATCTATTTATATTAAACTATCTAGTAAAATTTAAATATATAGAGGCTATTAAACTGTACAACAGGCACAAATCCTTAGGTAAAGTATATACATTAAATTATTGTTGTGATGGAATTTTATAGTGATTGCTACAAATATATTTTAATCCTTTGCGCTCGAGCCGTTTATTGCAAGTCCTCTATGGCAGCTCGAGGCTGAAGCGGCCGAAAACTCTGTACGCGTTGCAATTAGTACGAGTACATACAGAACGCAAGTAAGTACATACAGAATGCTATTCGGGCACCGAATCAGCGCCGCTCGAGTACCCGCAGTTCATAATAATTAACAAAGAAACTCTTAATATGACGATAATATAAAAGTTCTAGTCTTTAGCTAACCTTCCCGAAAATAGTAAAACAAAAACCTAGTTTATATACTTAAATAAATACAACAAAAAGTTATAAAAGCTCAATTTGCAATCAAATAAAATATCTGTATTTATTTTTAATACAAACCGAATAATATCAAACCATAAAATAACAAATTAAAACCAACCAATAAAATCTGTGCCTCAAATATTACAACGTAAAACGTAATATGTCGATTGAACGCATCGAAAATATTTCGAAATTAAAAATCACCAATCTTTCAATTCAATATTCCAACAGAATAAAATCGCAATTTCAATCTAGAATCCATACATCCATTTTGCCACAATAATCCCATCAAAACGTCATCGGGCTTTATTATAGAATAATAATCAATCAATTTCATCAATTCACAGTTAATTATAATTATCTTAATTAATAATGATTCAAATTCCATTATTTACCTTGTTTATAATCTATATAATTACAAATAGACTAAATCAATGATATCTGGTTTTAATTAGCAAAGTTATAATAATAAGGGAAGGATAACAGACGGATTATTATGAAACTCATGAATCAGCAAATACTCACGTATTGGTACGTTAAGCGTGGGTAGAAACATTTTAAGCGTTTTGAAGGAGGATTAAATCACAAATCACCTGAGTGTAATTTAATCAGCATAATGGGAAAGGCAGAAAATGTATGCGGTACGTGGGAAGGGAGACTTAATTTGATTTCTTTCACAGAACAATGTGGGCAATGTTTCATTTAGATTGTTTCCTGAATCCTGGGATAAAATGTGTCGATTTGCGGTTTAATTTGTAATAATGTATGCGATTCTTTAGATGGGTTTTGCAATTAAGTTCTGCAATGAAAGAAACAGTTGACAAAAACACGAATGGGATTTGTCAGACGCCAGAGTTTAATTAAAATTTCTTTGTGGAAGTCTAATCTTAGCTGTTTGGGAGCAAAAGGACGAAATTAATTGTATTATCACTACAGTAAGGAACATTTCTGTGATTTTAACATTTCTTAAAAGTGGATTTTTTTTGGAAATTCGAAGATTCATGCAGAAAAGTTTAGTAATTTCTCAATAACTAACTATCTTTGGAATGCGTAGGATATATCAAAACATACTACATTTAATGAAGAATTCATTACTGCTTGAATCACAATTCTTCGTTGGGTATATTAGAAATTACGTTAAAACAAAGTTTGGGTTTCACATTTCAGTTACACCGTTTGGGGGGCTAAGTCTTAACCTCTTAATTTGTTTTAGGTTAGGTCAACTTAACTTAAGTTCAAATCCTAACCTATTCATAGCGATCATTATCGAAAAATTTCAAACAAAATGAAGAAATTACATAAAATTAACTCTAATAACAGCAAATGAATTCAATTATACAAAAAAATGATGTAAATCTAAATCCGTAGTAGCTGAAACTCAACCAGATTGGGAAACCCATCAAGTAAATGTATAAATATATCCGTGAGCAAACGATTGTTGCACCCACAGGCACAAAAAAGGGGCAGCAGTCGCTACGCGGCTTCTGTTTATTGAGTTTGCGCAGCTTATGGCCGGTCACGCGCACTTTCCAATGCTCATTGTGCGATTTCTCTCCGTGCCGTTTTTTTTCACTGTTTTTTATTTGCGCTATACTTTGTTGTCTGGCTTTACCAAGCACTTTTATTTCACCCGGATGAATGGATAAGCCGACGATTTACGCATTCGCTTTGTTTCGGCAACGATAATGCGTGAGTATCACATGTTGAAAACAGAAGCATTACACTGAGTTATTTATATTTGTATCCTAGTTGATAAAAAATGGTAATGCTATTTTCTTGTTTGTTTTTCCTTCGTCTTTTTATTTTTTTGCTTTTACAATATTGTAACTGTTAAATTTACATCAGGTATGAAGGTACATGAAAACAAATTTTGGGAATTAATGACATAACCCCGGAGGGAGACCTTCATCAATAAAATTATGCCGCCACCGCGTTGGAAATGAAGGTAGAGGTGAAAATTCGAGGACGATTATTAGTATTAATGATCAGCGTGTGCTCTTAAGCGCCCGCCATCCACCCCCAAAGGTAGAGAACGGATACGGCAAGAGAGTGGCGGCGGGGGGTACAAGCGGGTATGAGTGGTACGAGGGTATAAGCAGGGACTATGGGAGTAGGACCGGACGCAATGCCCGCCGCGGTCGTATACAAAGTTGCTCCGTCCTGGAGGCGGCAAACGTGCGCACAACTTTGCGTTTCTCGCAATACGCGGGTCCTCTCACACCCGTCGCCTTCGCCATCACCACCACCGCCACCCCCACCGGCAGCGACCGACTGGTGGAGAGATAATCCTCGCCGGCGGCCGCTCGAACAACACACTCCTGCCACCCGTTCGGCAGGCGCATCTAGGAGTTTCAGGAGCTGTATTCCTGGGAGCTGGCACAGGCAAAACATACAGGCGAAGACACAACTTTATCCCACATGAGCGTCTCTCGCACACATGCGTGCGTATGTGTGTGCCGGAGCCGGCGAAGTGATATATGATAATGGTAAAGTGGTAAAAATCGATATTGGCAGCGCGCTCTGGGGCGGCGTGCGCGCTTCTGTCTCTCGCTGGCTGGTCGTGTGTGTTGGAGGCGGCAGTGGTGGTGATACCGGGTGGGTAATTTTGTTCACAACTGGCCAAAACTCTAAATTTCGTGATTTTTTAGTATTCCATTTATTTTTTAATATCTAGATTTTAAATTTATCTAATTAAAAATAAATTTAAATATTAATTTTAAATTTAAAAAAAAACAAACATTTGTGATACACGCTAAATTCGCTAAATTTTTCGAAATATTCTCCCAAAATATTTATTTTGGAGAATATCTTTGGTAGTAAATATTTGTTGGTTAATCTGAAATCGGGTACCACTGGTGGTACATGCCTAAATCGACGTCTGAAAGGAATATGATGATAATTTTACCAAAGTTTTTAAAATCCATAAAAAACATAATTACCCACAATTTAGTCAACAGATTATGAGGTCCCAGGTTCGATTATCGGTGGGGACGCATAGTGAAGTGAATTCTTCTTCTTATTAATAGTGTTAGCCTCTAATATGACTAATTACATTGAAAAAGAATTGAATAGAGCTGATGACCATAGTAGTTGATGCTCGGTAAACTCAAACAAAAAAAAGTCAACAAAAATTCAGTACATGACTTTTCAAAAATTAAAATTATTTCTGAATATTTTTAAAATTGTTTTGTAATTCGAAAATATTTTATTTTTTGAATATCTTAATTTAAATATTTTTTTTTTAATATCATTAGAAAAAGCAGGTTGGCGTAAAACTTAAATTATAATTTTGGCCACCGACAAGTTAAATTTATCCAATATACGGTCGGCGTCAACAGAGGCAGTGTCGGTGGCGGCTAGTTTGCAGGAGGAGGTTAGAGAGCTCACGCGCGCGCCGGGCCCGCTCTCGAATGTAGGTTAGCGTCGCGCGCGCAGAGGGTGCGGTGCCTGCCTGCCTGCCGCCACCACCGGGGGCCTCAACCACCGCCACCATCAGCGCGCCGCACCGCTCGCACGCCCGCTCTGCTCCCGCGTTACCGTTTTCGGGAGTTGCGGGCGGGAAAAGGGGATCGATATACACGCCGCCACCGAGATGAAAACGCGAGCGAAATCCAGCATCGAACCCTCACAAAAGATCCTCGCCGGACATAACCTATCTCCACCAGCTGCACAATACTCATTCATAACCTGCAAATACCTGACGTAACATACAAAACTACATTCGAAACACCACCTCATTAAATGCTACTGTCGGAAGAGGAGGCAAAATTTGATTTGATTTGATCATTTCCTTTATCTATGCGTAAGACACTGGCGTAACCTAGTGACCCACCGCGCGTCCTATCGCAGTAGGGGGAGCGGCAAAAATCACTCTTCCATTCGTAATTCCCTGGATAGAGTAGTGTTGGAGGCGGGAAAACGGTGCGTAATCAAATCGCCACGGCAAACGGTACGCCATACTCATTTATCGGATTGCAAATCATTGATAAATTTCAAATCATTCTTTTTCTGATTTCTATCTGAGTGTACAAGACAAGACTGACCAATAGTCAGAATATAAACATTGTTCGGGGAAAGATTTGTCACAAATATCACCAATATCCTTATAATCTTATATAGTTTGTTGTTGTATAGTTTTTAATATGAGGTAGATTTTATGGTTTCAATTTTGTCAAGTTGTAAAGTCGCTTATACGCTTCGAACAAGGTTCTCTCGATTTCCCCTATTTGGTATTAAACCAAACTTGGAGCCTGCTACGCTCTGTAACCTGGTTTTTATTTCCTTTCCTTTCATATTTTTTGCTTCCTTGTTACAAAACGAGAGAGGAAGAGAGGTCGGTCCTTTGTTTAGAATTTTATAGGAAGTGCCAACGAAAAAACAGTGAGTGCCGTTCCTTTACAATTCTGCAAGGATTAATTTTACGTCCACTCCTGTCAGGGACAAAGACGGACTCGAAGGATGTACAATTAAAACAGTTTTTAATTTCCGTTTTTCAACTCTCACTCTCAGTAAGTATAAGTTCTTGAATTTAATAGATATTTGGCGAGCTTAAAAATGTAGTCATTTTAAAAGTTATTTAAACGAGAAACTTTTAGGAATAACCTGAGACATTTAAAATATTAAGTTGATTATGGTAACTTTTTAAAAGTTGTTTCTATTTAAGTGATCATGGTAAGGGTGAAATGAGATGAGATGGAATAAAAAGATATGGTACGAACTCGGTAGGTTTTTTATTAAAATTTATGAGAATCAAAAATAAAATAAATAAATGAATAGATGATGGTGTTGTTTTTGATGATTTGATGATGTCTCTCTGATACCTGCGGTTGAAGCCACTGGGGTAGCGGTAGTCTTGGTCGGGGAGCAGTGGCCGTCGGCAATGAGCTTGGGGTTGGGGGAGGCGGGCGCCTTGCGGTCATCTTCGCCAACAGACATCGCGGCGGCGGTGGGCCGGCATTCACCGGGGGCAGCACACGGAGGAGGCTGAGCGGCAACCGCACCGGAGCGAGGAGCACCGCACCCTTTTCGCGCGCGCGACGCGGACGTGGAGGACGCCCTGGCGTCGCCGGAGGCGGTGGGACGCACTCACTCACGCGCACACGACGATGACGGCTGTCCGACGCGACGGTCTCAGTCGTAGAAAGGGATGGTTCGGTTTCGGTTAGGTGGTTGTGTACGAAGAGACGAAGGACACGGGTGTCACGACGAGCACGCCGAGCACGACGGATGCCAACTGCTGGACCACCGGAGCGCGCTCGCTCTCCGCGTGTTTGCTAGCACCAGCGGGCGAGATGAACGGCGATGCTGTGGATTGCTCTCGATGCCGGGGCATCCCTGCCGCCTGCCACCGTCGCCGCCGCGCCCGCCGCTTCATTGTAGGTGCGCGCATGCCGCGTGCGCAGCATCCCTGCCGCCCCGCGCCACATCTCGTGTCGAGCGGCGCCCCACATTCACGGGCAAGCGGGCAGTGGGTATGTGTGTCGGTTGGTAAGCAAAGCGGTGGCGGCGGCAGCGGTGTTTGTGGCCCCCGCGTATCTCTATCGAAGGCGCGAGCGTGAGATCATGTCCTAGTCTGGGGATGCGCCTCTACGACTTTCATACTCATCTTAGACCTATAGGTATGTTTAACTTCTTAGAGGAATTTAGAGGGTACAGGCTAAGAGGTAAGGTAACGTTGTAAGGTCGCAAGATCGATTTCTCGGATTCTTTCAATGAAAACTCTACAACGAGGCTGAAGTTCTGAATGAAGAAGGGTTAGATAGAAAGATACATACCATCCTTGGTAGATACATAGAACTTGGGATTTTTCTAGTCCTAGATGTATATGTTTTCTGCTTTAATTTCTTTCTTCAGACTGTTTCAAGAACTTGTCATTCGTTTCGGTGGTACTAGAACTTTCTTGTGACTTTCAAATTATTCTTTCCTTCAGCTTCCTTCATTTAATCTACTTCAAGCTTCTTACTTAAAGATCTACCATCAACTCATACTACTCCTTGCCCCCCAGCGACCCTTTCCTGATGTGCCCACTTGTTCCTCCCTCAATCTCAACCTTCATCTGCTTCCATTTATCATATACTTCAACCTATTCCACCAACTACTAGCACTTTTCATTTTTTTCCGGTGCTTCTAGATCTACCTTTATTGCTTCCGTCCTCTTCCCTCTACCTCTTCCAATACCTCCTACCACTTGCCACTTCCCCTTCTATCATTTCTAATATTTTTTATCCCCACCATTCATAATTTGTGACAAACCCAACGCACTGCCATCAACCACCTACTGGCAACACCCACGTTTGCTTTGATACAATTATCTGATCAATCATCGTCCAAACACCGCGGGAGTGTTGGCGCGTTGCGTAACAAGCAAATCAAAACATCCATACATTCTTTGATTCCTACGCACTTTCGCTTTTGCTTTGCAAGCACTTCGCAAACAGCTCCACTTCCAATAGACTCTGATTTCGCCGATTTCTTGCCAACTCCGTGAATTTGTGTTTTGTCTCCGGAGCCGGACCCAGACGTTCGTGGAGGGACCCACAGCGATAAAAACGGAATTGTTTATGTATACAACAGCTAACTTTACCCTTTTCAGAGATGCCGCGCGAGTGTTCGTGGGGAAAAGACATGAAACCGGCGCAAAAACCGGGAACATGAGCAGTAAATTAACGATAAAGTTGATGGTCTCTCTAGTTCAACGAGCGCAAAAAATGATTATTATGAAAAGCACAGTTTTTCATATAATGAAAACTAATAATGCGGATGGAATTGAGATGGAATTTGCCTCAGATATTCTCTATTTTTACGAGAACTTGTTATGAAAGAGGTTAAATTATGATTTTACGATTTTTGTATTTTATTTTAAACATCAGTAAGGTATTAAAAGTATCAAACATACCTGCTATCTCAATTTTTGTATCTCCTTCCATATCATAAGTATAATACTACCTTGTATTAATTTATTGAACAAATTTTCACTTCTTTGCCTCAAACAACAATGAATTCATCATAAAATACACAGCTCGATGCACTTATTACAACTTTCCTTTCTCGAAGCAGGTGAGCTGATACAAACTGCGAACAAATATCAAAGCAGTCGCGACTCCAAAATTCCAAACGCTTCAAAGACTCATTATGTTATAGCCTAATGCGTTGCACCCGCATAATTTATTAACCGATGGCCAGCGCTCCGTTCGGGGCCACTAATTAACCCCACGATACCGTCGTCGCCACCACCTCCGCCTCTTTCCCACCCCAATACCACACACTCCTACACATACAGGAACCACTAGCATACCTCCTGAAAGCCTGGATCCAGCGTGTGGTTCACACGCCTCCCTCACTTCCATCCACCAAAACCACCAACCCCACCACTCTACTAACAACCACCCGCGTTGGTATGTTACGATTTTGTCAACGGAGAAAATCATCCCTCAACATGTTCGGAGTTAACGAGGACGGTTTTACACTTTTCCAAAATGCACGCCATAGGTGAAGGCACGAAAACTGGCCGGTGTGACCATGTCGAGAACAGCATTTCGAAAATATCACACATAACAAGATAGCGCGATAATCACATTTGGATATCGCACGCGCATCGCTCGTCCATAAATACCAATTAGGCGTTAATTTTTGCACCGCGTACTGCGAAGCAAATGCAATTTAAAAGCATTTGCTTTTGCAGGTTTCATTCCTGTGGAATTGGGGTATTGCAAAATTATATATGGTAATGCGATTTCGGATCCATTCATAATTCGAGAATATCATACATATTCATTTTCATATTTTTATTAAATAGGATACTCGAAAATTTGCGATTTCATTGCGAGGTAGGTCATCAATTAAATTATGTTGAATTTTTATGTGATTTACCTTCCAGGAGTCATCTTGTTTAGTAATTTATTCCTTTTTGGACTAGGTTTTTTAACCTCTTTGGTACACAGTAGAAATGAGATTAACGATCAATAATAACTTGCAGACCGATGCCGAAACGAAGAGCTACGTCAAGAACGCCAACTCAAGGAATATCAAAACTGGTTACATACCGATGAAAGCAATGGGCGCAATTAAACAAAACAAAACTAAACAAAACTAAAAAGATTTAAAACTCTTTAATAAGAACAAGTTTTCTAGTGAAAAGCCAAATTTTTCTTTGTTGGTTTCTCTGCTGGTAAACTCAGCAAATCCCCTTGAGTGGAGCTCCGAGAACTTGCAATTTGGGAAGAGATACAGTCCTTGTAATTGCTTTCGTTGTCAAAGGAAGTATTTTGTCATCATGGCTTAGGAATATTCCTATTTTTCATGAATGTGAAAAAAGGAATCATATAGATAAAAACATCTAAATAACTAGATCTCTACAAAACAGACACTCGAAATCTAGTTGCTGCCCTTGTCGCTATTTCTCTTGGCAAGGTAAAGACACTTCGGGAGTTGGTCTCCATGACGACGCCAACAAAGGATGTACATGGCTTCCAATGGCCCAGGTGCAGCAATATATTATACTGCCACTGATAACATTGTTCAAGTGGACACAAAGCATCCTTGATGCCACCGCACCATGATGATCAGATACTAAACACCCTTTGTCAACAGGAATCTAATTTGCTAAATGATTAACTTTTCTGTTATACAGGGCCTGGATATATTTAAGGCCCGTCTAAACGTCAAGATCCAAGAACATTTTAGTATCATTGAAACTCTCCGTCCTCGTGAGATTCGTTAGATAATGGAATGTATTTCAATCTAATCGAAATACCCTTGCCGACGGTATTTATTAAATGTCCCTGATAGTGACTTTTTCCACGCCTCTATTGATTGCACCTCAACCCTGTCCAGTTGGAGGACTAGCTACAACCACCACCAGGCTGGGTTCGAATCGATCATCGACATGCAAGTGTCGGACCGTCGGCGATGTAACAACGTCGCGTGTATCGTCCATTAAAAATTGATAAACACACAGTGGTAGAAAGTGTATATTGCTGGATGGTGGATGGAATGTAGGTCGAGCAGCAATCCGCGCTTGTCGACGGCGGCGCCTGCCCTGAGCCGGCTTGCTGCAGCCTTGTATCACGCCCCGATATATATTTTTTCCTCGATGTTTGTCGCCGGGTTGAGGCTGAAGTCGGGTAGGTTGGGGTTTAGCTTGGCGGGTGGATTTAATGCACGGCCGTTGGGGGTGTCGTCGCGCGTTAGTCCAACCGAGCATGCGGAATTGAAAATGAGATGACAACACGCCGGCACTGGCGGTGGTTTTCTCTAAACCTTGTTTGGTCCCTACGTGTTTGCGGTGCGTAACTTATTTTTGCGCGTTTATTATTAATAGTCTTAGGGTTTCTTACTGATGACATTTTCCATTAGTTCGGCCGATCTACAGCATTATATTGACATTTTTGATGGGTGGTAAATAGGAAATGATGGCTGTTTTTAAGGATGTATGTTCATGAATAAGTTTATCGTAGGTTCGCGCAAATAAGCCAATCATCCAAAAGAAGGAAGAAAAGCTTCACTACCTATTGGATCTAGAACTAACAATAACACACTTAGAATTAGTTACGGTCCCTGTTGTATCAAATATCCTTTTTGTCAGAGTCGTTTCGAAAATATTACTAGGGACAAAATTATGGCCCAAGTGAGTACAAAATGCCAAATGTCGCGAACCAATATCGTCAGCCTTATGCACCTAGCGCGGTTTATGCGCTCGATCCAATCATTGGTATTAATATCGAATAATTAGAAAATGGGTCTTTAAAGTTGCAAAGAATTAAAGTTTTGCATGCAAAGGCTTGAAAAGTTACCTAGATCCAAAAAAGATATATTCTTTCAGCTAAGAATAACCGATCCGATGTCCAAAATAAACCTTTATTTTTTAGGCATAACTTTTATTTTAATCTTAAATTAAAATAATTAACTATGCAGGGATAACCCTAAATAATAGACAATTCATTCCTGCCCAAATAAAAAATTCCCATCCAAATAATAATAATTTTACAAAATAACTAATTCGTTTTAGATCCACTAAACTGCGGTTTTGTTTAATATTTTTCTACTATATTTTTATGAACCCAATTTTCAGTAATATTATTTTACAACTAGAACATTTCAAGACCCTTAGCCATTCTGTTTGTAATCACACTACACCAGACACTCTCCAGATTGCCACTTTTACTGCGAATCGCCGGGACCGTCCACTCTTTATGTTTTCCGGGCGAGACCCTCACCAGAAATGTCCCCTTAAATTCCTCCCGAAACCCCCAGCAGACCTCTCCAGGCCCCAATAACAACAAAAAAAGGAGCCCTTTCAACGTTCTAGTCGCCAGTCCCAGAATATATGAATTGTGAAGTATATACACAGTAAACTACACAATTCCTAGATAAAACATCGGCGTGCGCACACTATAGCGCCATCGTATTCATGCGCGAAAAATCAACTATCAAAACAACGCGAAGATGAGCGGATTACTTCCTCGCTGCTTTAATATACTCGAGTGGTGAAGTACATCCCACTACATGTCCGGGCCGCATTGAAGTACGTTGTGGACAGGCGGGCAAGTTTACAAAGCGTCATAATGCACAGCTCAGCAGGGCTGAACGAACCAGTCTCCCCGACTCTCCGGAGCGTGTCCGCACCGCATTTCACATTGTCTACACTCGACAGGGTTTTGTTGGTCGCAGGCAGCTGCGGCCCCAAAACTAACACCGCAACAAAATGCATAAACTTCGCTGGTGTGTGAAGGAATTCCTGCACAGCTTGCAGACTCTGCATCTTTTGCCCACTTCCCCCACGAACACTTCGAAAGCGGTTCCGTTCTGTTTGATTTACGCTAATTTACTTCAACTTCGCAACCTGCCAACCCGAAAACCGATGAAGGCTGGTCCATTCATTCGTCAAACCTTAAACCTTCATGTGAAGTACGTATTCATGATTTATGCTGCCCGAACACGTTTAATGTTCAATTTTGGTTAGTTTAATATCGTTTATTTTCAACATCATAAATTCCTAAATCAGTGGAATTTTTGGAAAACTCAAAATTTTTAGTATTTTGAATCTTTTTAGATCTTCGGTTCTATATCAGCCCCCACCACGACTTTTCAATACAAGCTGAAACTATTTAATATCTAGAAATATAGAAAAACTATTTGTTTTTCTATATTTCTAGATTTTCATGACGAAATCAACAAAGGAACATCTCACAAGAAGAATTTTCAGTAATAAAATTCAATTCCAAAGGGGTTCAAGCCCAAATCTTCTGAATTACGTTTTCACTAGTTCTAGTCTTTCCTCCATCACCACTTTTTAATACAATCTGAAATAACTCTATCTACAAATTGTTTCTCCATATTTTTAGGAGTTCATGATTATATCAAGAAAGGAGCTTCAGAAAACAAGAATTTTCCGAATATTATTCAATCTGTTAATGGCTCAAGACCCCAATTTTCTAACATTTTTCAATATGAGCTGAAATAACCCTATCTAAAACTAATTCCTCTATATTTCTAGACATTCATGAATAAATCAAGAAAAGAGCACCTGAAATAAGAATTTTCCGCAATAAAATTCAATCCGTCAATGACTTAAACCTCCAATCTTCTTTCGCCATCCAAGACTTTTTAATGTTGACGAGTGGGCGAATCTTAGAAGTGCCTGCACGTAGATCGATCACAAAAGGCGTGATTTAAACGCGAAGGCGGCAGGATGCGTTGCCCAACCGCCGCCGCCGCGTCGTCGATCGACTGCACCATTGTGTTGTGCGAGGACGACGCCCGTTGCTGTCGCCGGCGCGCGTGTGCAAAATGTGTGCCATCGCTGCCGCCGCCGTGGGCCTAGGCGCGCCTCCGCCACGAATCGCCGCGTTGAGGGAGTTCCACGACCCGAACGTGCCGTGACTTTCTACGATTCGCGCCGCCGCCAGGGCGCACCGCCAACGCAGCCCCAGCACTTGCCACCCATTGTCGGCCGCATTTATATTATTCTCATTGCTTGTTTTCGCTCGTGTATGCCACGACTACAAGTCTATTTCGGATTTAGTTTTTGGCGGTTTTCGGAATGTGGAACAATCCCTGAGATTGAATTTCGGGCGGCAATGGAAATTTATGATTTCAAGTGAACGTGAACATCTTTTTGATTTATGAATATTCGTATTTTATTACTTATTATTCTTTCTATTCAAAATATGATTCTCTTATTTGTTTTTACCTTGATTTCTTGCGTTCATCAACAAAATTATATACACGTAATACTGCAAGATAAATCATAAAATATTGGAAAAAGGAATATGAATTCTATAAAACACAAAACTTTTCCTCAGGATTCGCGGCGATACATAAAATTTATAAATTTCCCGTCATTTTGTTATTTTAATGTTTCGCTAGCAGACGGGTAGCTTCGCGTTGAAAACTGTAAAACTTGCTAAAATATTCACGTTATTCGCTCTTGGCTTTTATAATAAAATTGCGTTTTTCTACCAGCGCATTTTATTCGAAACTTTCCGCGGGGAAATGTTTCGCTCAGGCGGCTAAACTCGACGAGAGTGGTACGCAGTGGTCGTTTAAGTTTCAACGCCATAGCGGGTTGTCGCCGTTGGCGCAAAGAGTTAATTAAGTAAGTTGATTAAGAGATTTGTTTGAGAGCCGCGCCGGACCGACCGCCGACACACACGTCCTGCATTCGAAGTACAGCCCTGCGTCGAAGAGATAGAAGATCCTCGGTGTTCATAGGGTTTATTAATATGGCTTATTCACACTTCACAGGTGTTTCAAAGTGAAGCACATTTCTATTTAAAATTCGCTGGCGGTTACATTTGTTGTCTGAAATAGAACATGGTTAATATTCCTTTATGAACAATTTTCAATTAGTTCGTTACTTTTGATAAGAATCAGCATCAAAAGTGATAAAATCATCATTTTACTGATTATAATCCTGAGTTTCACCAACAACTTAGTAAATATTACAATACCCTTGAACTCTTTTATTTAGAAATGTTGGAATTATTCGACAAGTCTATAAATAAGCAAGCCCGCATTTAATATGAACGAAGCTGTTTACTACTACCCTGTTTGCTTTTTTTTCGTACACCTTGAGTCTCCTCTCAAATCCCTCCAATGGTCTGGGCAAAAGTTGACCGAGTTCGCGCTCCAAACTTGCCGAAGCCTTTGTGCAGCTGAAACATTTAATTAGCATTTCGTGGATAAGCCTCTGTGACAGCGAAAGTAATAAAAAGTAGCCAACTTGGAGAAAATAACTGAATTAAAACCTATAAAAGTCAGCTTGTAAAATTTATTTCATTTCTTTTAATGTGATTTTCATATTCATGTGAAGTTAGTTTGAAAAGAACTAAATTTCTTGATTAGAATATCAGAGAAAGAAATAAAATCAATTGTAATCGGATTATATATGTTTCTTTTGATTGAGGAGAAGATACCTGAAAGTCAAAAGGAAATGTTTTTTCCCAAAGATTAGCAATTCCATTTTATCATTTAAACGTATTTTTAAAAATGTTTACGGAGGAAATCGTTTCCATTATATGTCGATTTTCTGATTGTGAGGACATGTACGGTCTACGACGTCTGGTATAACACTCAAAAGTTCTGTGAAATTTTCAAGAGCATTTATCTCCGATTCAGTACTCCCAGCCAGAGAAAATTGAGAAAATATTGATGATTTTTGAAATGCTTCGTAAATCAGTTCTTTGTACTAGCGCCTTTTACTCTTTTCTTCAATTTTTCTCTGCCTTGTTCTTCCTTGGTTTTATGGAATTGTTCATATGAACTAGTTCTGTTTTCACTTTATTTTCCTTTACATTTAGGTAAACTGAATGAAAGAATTTTAAAAGTCGAATGCTAATGCAATGAATAATAATGTCTACCTAGACCATTAAAATTTCTTAAACTTTCTAAAAATAAAATTTCTATTGCAAATTCCGAATTCACAAAGTCAAAAAAAGCAAAATGCCTAGCTTTAAATTCACCTACGCCAATGCGACGAAAATTACCCCCTTGATTAATCGTACACTCACTGGCGCTTAACGCGAATTTCGCATGGCGGATGCAATTTGTTCGCGTTTGAAGTCGAATTACAACATAAAACCGACGCGCACCATGACTGTCAAACAGACGGCTATTTGATGGAATTTCAATCGATTGCCACCCCTTAATCAGCCCACTGCTCTTCCTTCCTACCCGCCCTTCCCTCCCTCCTGTACTCCTATATCCACTTCTCGTGTTTCATGCACAGTTGGCCGGTAATTTGCAATAAATTAATACACAATAATTTAATCACCAAATTCCGACGTGCTTCCCGTAGCCATAGTTGAGCAATTGACCCGAATCCCTTGGAGATGTTTGGTGTACTGATTTGAGCTTCTGAAATTGTAATACCACCTAATACTGCTCGTTAGGGTATATTGTCCTCTAGTCCTGAACAATCAGACCTTTCCTACAGCATGAATCCACGAAATACCTTCAGACATCAGTAGAAATACATAGAAATGGAATTTGAAGGGAATATTTTCTGAATTTTGGCGGAGGCGCCGGCCTGTGGGGAGATTTAAAAAAAAAGCGCGTAGCGGGATGGCTAAAAAATAAAAGATATCAAAACAAAAACATTCTAAAGATGACGGTAGTCTTCTAAATTTTTGGTGGATGCGCCGGTATAGTCAAAATTAATCTTTGATAATTCATTTTAAAAACTTCAAACGTAAAATTAATTACGAACAAAATTTACCCAACTATACCAACATGAAATTCATTTAATTAAGCGAATAGCCCTCAAGGTTTTCCTCGAGAAGCCTGAAAAAGTAAAAGCAAAGAAAAGTGAGACTAGGCAAGGAAAAATTACGGAAATATGTCGGAAAATAAATGTTTGCTCATTCATTTACATTCGCTTTCAGCAGCATCAGTTCTTCAGCTCTTCAGGACGCACAAAACAAGCCTTCATCTTGAGAAAGAATGAGATGCTTTTCATGATGGCGCTGTTCGCCAGCATCTCTACCGCTAATTACATTTGCATTCACATACCCTTTATGGCGGGCCATAGAGTACGCACGGTTGAATTTGTTTGTTAAGTGCAATTTTGTGTGGTTATGCTTGCAATGTTTATTGGTATATCCATGAAATAAAGAGCTGAAGTAATTTAATTTTAAAACTTGATTGTTTTGTTCTCAGGTGGAATGTGCGAATATTTTTGCAGTTGAAGTTTTTCGGAATTTTTAAATCTTATTATTTTTTACAAACATCGGAAGAACTGCAAAGAGAACTAATTCAAACTCGTCCTGGTTACCTCTTCTATCTTTTCTTCACTTTTATATCTCTGTTGATATAGAGAGTCAATATCAGGTTCCTCAGAACCCGACGTGCGGTGTGAAAACAACAAATCATACTCCTCCTAGGTCATTCACCTCTACGTTTACCCCTCCATAAAATCACATTGAGATCTGTATAGATATAGTTCTGCTTTGCAGATCAACAATAATATTATTTGTTTCTGCAAACATGTTGTTAAATCCTGTCCGCGTAGATTACCATTCCGTAAGTAGGAAATAGTCAAATTGTGTGCCAGCTGGTGCAATTGGAATCAACGCCTGCTGCGCTGATGGAGTCTGATGGCTACGACGGCGACGCCGACGGTTTCGTTTACTTTGCGGTTGATTGAGGCGTGCGGATTAAAGGTTCCGGAATAATCGGGCGTTCCACTGCTTGTTGTAGTGGGGCTGGTGGTAGTGAAGTAGCCCGAAGAGGCTCGATGCGAACGGTCCATGGAGAGATGGGCGTGAGTTCCGGCTTTGCTCCAGAGCGGAGTGCGTCCTGCACGGACAGTGATTGATTAGCAGCAGAAGCCCATAACAGCAGAACGACGAGGACCGTTAACCTTACTTCCTGTCGAGGGTTGCCAACTTAATAACAGAGAGATAGTGTAGTAAAGAGATTCTTTAGCTCACTATCGTCTCCTACGTTTGTAATGGCTGTGTATCTTGTTTTTTTTTTGATTTATTTTTTGATCGTCACTTTATTAAAGACAAATCGGGTTGCCAAAAGTTGGTCACCTTATTTGCACAGTGTGATTCCAAATTCAGTGCACATAAAAAGAACATGCACGCTTAGGAATGGAGGTCGCAGGACAAAAGAGTTCGGCAATAAAACGAAATTCATTCATTTAGTCGCGCACGGACTGACATTTGACATAAAACCCTTTCGCTGTCACTTCTTTGTTTCATAAATAATTTTCCGACAAACAATGTGTACACGTAGAGATTTTTTGAAGTATATTCAGAAATAGAGACACAAACAAAAATGATCTGTATAAAATAAGTTTATAAGAATGAACTAGTTCAAAGAATATTACTTATTTGAACTAGTTCTCAGAAATTGAGATTGAATGACACCAAAATAGTCTAGGATAACAGAAAGTTCATTGGTCCGAGTATTAATATTACATAACACTCAAACTCGAACATGTTCATTTGATATAGTTCATTTTATGAAGTATCTTGCATTTTGCAATAATGCTCTCAGTTTTGTTATCATATTCCAGACTATTCAATGTTTAAGAGGGTTTATATTTGTCGCTTCAAATTGTTGATTTGAATTGGTTCCTTTTTGAAAGAGTGAGTAGTGAAATGTGAATCAATCCGGTGGAGTTTTGTATAAATTATCGTTCTGGAAAGTCTTAGAAAACTATTTTAAAATTTACCGCAGTTTTGCATTTGAACTAGTTATAGTAAACTTAAATTAGATGACCAAAGATGGATGTATGACTAGATGTATAAAGAAAAAGTTCCTAATGACACAAGTATTAATGAGATTGGAAATTCCATACCATTGAATTGGAAACATGTTCATTTTTACTTGACCATTTTACATTTACATGATTCTTCCCTGCTAGGTCTCAAAGACTGGCTATTAAATCCGTAGAGATTTCTTAAAGATCTGTTCCTAAATCCAACAAAATCGTCTTAGACAGAAAAACAATCTCTCCGACATCCGTGCCTTTAAAAAATCGATCCGTGTCACGCATGTAACATGTATGCACGACCCGCCGGCGTCCTGGGCACAGCTCCGCAGAATCCAACTCCCTCGAAAAACGCCCGAGCCATCCGAGCTGCTTTCCCAAGCTCTCTTTTGAATCTTTAATGTCCTCCTATTAGACGCCGAGGCTATTAAGCTTTTGTTATTACCTGACACGACCGTTAGCTTACTCCTATTCTCTCGTTCCCGCGTTTAATCTTAATAGCACAGAGCTGCCGCCTTGAAAGCTTACCCCCCCCCAGAATACGAAAAAGCCCGTGAAAAAAAGATATTCCTATTCCCACATCATCCTCGTGGAAGTTTATCTTATTTCACTGAAACCGTATAGAATCTTAACGAACTCCGCGAAATGATTGCAGAGAAAAATCCGAAATATTGGTTTTCGTATTCCTCTGCAGACGATTGGAAGTCACGAGTTTTTTGGCTAGTAGCAGGCCCATCATCTCCAGGTGTACATTGCGCTAATTAATCCAATTAAAAGTTTGACGTCGGTGCGATTCTTTTGCGTCTGCGACGATTTCTGTAAATTTCTGGAACTCCGGAGTCGTTTTAGGAGCGGACGAGGTATTTCTGGGGCAATTGCTTGACGCTGCACGTCAACTTCAATTTCGACGTGGGGATATTCGCTGCAGAACTTTCCGGAACGCAGGCGGCCCGTCATTGATCAGATTCGTACGATCGCGGCCAATTTCAACTACGCTGTCCTATCTTAATCTAATAAATTTGATACCGTATTTTCCTGACTCCATTGATCCTAACCTATCTTAATGTTAACTTTTAAGTGTTGATAAAATTTACTTTAATAAATTTTCATAAACATACAGAATTTGTTGATGTTCTGAAAATGTGTTATTCTTTGAAGCAGAAGTTTCCAAAAAGATATCAGAGTTATCGGCAAGCCGCTGCCGATGTTGAAACAACTTGTCGCAGCGACTTAGCATCCTTGCAGAATCAGCAGCAATAACATGCAGCTTATTCTTGAAAATCTCGAGCGCGGTATGCAAATGCTCAAATGAACTTGCATCGATCATTCTCGTCTACATTTTGCCTCTCCAGGAACCGCTCTGGAAGATTATAAAATGCCATGTTGAAGCATGAACGCAATCTTTCCTAAGTCCACTGCAATTTTACAAATTCCATCACCTTATCGATTTGAAGAAGTTTCCCGCCCTGTTTGGATATTTACCCATGACAGTTTGTTATTCTTGAGGTCATTTACTACGTTGCTATTTTTATACCACCCTCACAGATATCGGGGTAGTAGTTATTTCTGTTTTCCTATAATTATCCATCAAATGTTTGAGTCTCCGCACGACATGTTTATTCCTTGTTCAAATCATGTTTGCTGTAACGAGGACGGCGATATCCACCTTCCCACCCAACCAACAATGTAACAAAGCCCAAAACAGCGGTAAACGATAAAAAAATGAATTATTAAATGCGTCTGGCGTCTCGCCACTTAATCATGAATCCATTTCTTCGTGTCCCTTTGGTCACACAACCATAAAAAAACAGGACGCTATAATTTTAGCCTCGACATTAAGCGACCAAAATTTCCAACTCTTTGGAGTTAAAAGGTTATTTTTGTTATGCCTTTCAAAACTATTGAATAATAGACCGTCTACTTTAGTAAATTAGGCTATTCCAACTCTCTAAATAATAGATCTTTCTACTTCTATAAATAAATAAATAAAATAATAAATATAACTAGAGGAAGATAACAACAATGTTGTAACTCACCACCAGATCTACAACCACAATACATGGAACTCTCAAAATCACTGGATATCACCAAATAAATGAAGAATTTAGCAAGATTCAACTAAAGGTCCTTCGAATTGATGCTTCTGAACTCTGAAGATGATTGGATTGTCTCAGTTTGTTAGCGATACATGAGAACAAATATTAATACGTCTCGTTGGAAACGCATTCGTCGACCGTAACAATCGCCAACTCAATCAGCGGTGAAATTGAATAAGACGCGATTCGAGGAAGAAGATCAATCCGCACGAAATCCGCGAGTTGCGCCAATAAGTGCAGTCGATGAAGCGATGGAACGCTAGTGTGTGCCGAGGACGATCGGCATCCGTAACCCCCGGCTCTGAACGCCAATCGCGACTGATGCATCCACCCGACCAGCTGATAACACCCCGGCCAATCCACTCAGACACCCACACTCATCCGTGCAAGGACGACGCAGCACACCTATCGTTTGAACCACCTTAAGGTCGAAAATGCCCACCCGCGCCTCAACCTCCACCGAAACCACCACAACCGGATTACATCATATAAGCCAACAAACATCAGGGCCGGGTGAGTTCGTATGCGTGGCAAACGGAAAAACTTGCCGCGCGCGTCGAATAATCGAACTGATATACTGTGACTCAATGGAGAGGATGGTGGGAGAGCTGAGAGACACCCCGGAGAGAATAATTCAAAATGCACTACAAAGGCCACGGCCTGTAATGTAATACGGCTGGTTGTACTATTTTTGGCGCGAATGTTGGCGGAAATATACGGATATGTACGTATGTTCTTGAGGTTTTGCAGCGGCTGAATGTACGAAATTTCGTGTTTTCGGGATTGCTCGGAGCCAACACGCGAAATAATTGTATATCACCCACGAGCATGAGCTTTAAGAAAGTTATTTCGGATGTGCTCTCGCGTGAAATAACTTACTTATTACGGAAATATTACTTACTATATTCGTCGAGGGGATGTAATCATAAGAGCGTGCAGATTGTGTGCGTTGACTTACCTGTAATGAAAGTGAAAGGTTATTAGTTTCCAGTTCAACAGGTAGATTATATGAATTATATTAGACAAATTAATAAATAATATGATCTATCATAATATAGAAAAGACATAGACTTTCAAAATAGGTTTTCCCAGCGAAGTTGGGACCTGAACGTATGCTATAACAAAAGTCGGCAGTGCTTGTTATGTGGAGCTCCACGAATTTACAACTCGCAGACTCATAATTTTCCATAAGCCGTTAACCCTCGACCAATATAATTAGGCTAAAATATTGTTAGAACATACAGAATGAAACATGAAACTTTAACTCATAACTATGCTGCTAAACTCAATATATGTACTATTCTAAGTTGAGTCACTTATAGTCACTTGTATCCCTAATTAAGAGGATCTAAATGTCCCTGGCAAGATCTATGATAATATAAATCATTCTATCAGATCAACTCCTACGATGGTTTGGCTGAAGTGTAGATACCTCAACTAACACGTCACTAATCTTACTCTGTTAATTTTACTGATCTATTGAAAATAACTTAAATCAACCAGATTCATTCCAATACTAACAGCGATAAACCCATGTTGATCTCCCAAAACCTATTCCCCAAGACCTTCCAAGTTTAGCAAAAGGAGCTTCTAGGATAATTAATTATCAACTCAAACTCAATCCAGTTTATATTAACCTAGTATAAAGCCAACGTGGTCCTCTCTTCGACGACTATTGACATTAGAATTACATCTAATAAGCAATTTCGTTACAAACCATCTATAATCCATTCAAATGACCAACCCAAGCCCTAACAAAATACTTAAGTACCATTAACGTTGCATGTCAACGTTACAATTTCCAATCGCAACAAACAGCTATATATTCACCAACAATGTGATTGTCAAACATAATACTCAACTCTCTACGGCAACACTGGGAATACAACCAGCATATTCCCAGGACACGTGGCATCCACGTTCACATGAATGCAAAGCCAAGGCCTCCAAGGCTGCAATGCCACACAACCACCACCAGAGCAGATGTTCGATTTCAACGTTCACCTCCGTTCATGGTAACTCGATCAGCGTTGTCCGTTTGAGAAGGTCGGGCAATTTTACCATAAATACTTAACGATATCAACTGATCGATAGCAATGATACCCCTATTGTGCCATTACCTTGCCTACAATAAACCAACGTATCAAGCAGCGGAACGGACGGGGATCGCAAATAAATTCGAATATGATAAATGATCATCTTGCATGTCAGAGCAAGCTGGAGCAAGAGACCAAGACGCCTGGTTCCCATCCCTCCCTTGTCGCGAATTCCAATTTTATTTCCATTTTCGCGTTTTAATTTCCCCAGTGATGAGCTAATAGTTTTTAGATGAATGATAAACAGGCAAGAAACTGACTTCATTCGATGTTATTGAGTCACACCACTCGGGCAAAACTAGATTAAAATGCGTTTTCGGGTCAAGTATTTCTGTTACAAGCACATAAAACTTTCCACAGTAGCAATTAGAAAATTATTTATGATGCTGTAACCACATAAGTCCTTTTATTAGCGGTAATTCAATATCGCGCGTTCAACATTAGCGTATCAGATATCATGGCGTATGGTGGGCTGTTGTATTTATATCATTTCGAGAATTTGCTGCATTTCTGTGGATTATTCGCGTTTATTTATGTCAGAGAGTAGTTATTTTTTGTAATTAATTGTATTATATATCATTATGAATTATAAGAAACAGTTTTACAATTCATAGTATTATTTTCTTTAGATATCACATGAAATAGTCTTTTTAACCTTATATTCCTTATATTGCACGTGACACACTGGCAACTGTGGTGATTTCGAAGCTACTGTACGCCGCACCAGCATGGGCAGACTGTATTATAACTGCCAGAAACAGGGTCAAACCGAGGAGAGCCCTTAGGAGAAGTTGCCTGCGGATAGCCAGAGCCTACCAGACCGTCTCTACAGACGCAGCTGAAGTTATTGCTTCAGTACTGCCAGCCGATCTGTTGCTTCAGCAGAGATATAACACATGTATATGTAATAAAAACGAGGGCCACACAGCCTCCAACCAACCTCCAGATATGTACAGAATATGGAACGAGCGATGGGAAAGCAGCAATAAAGGTCGATGGACCCGACGGTGGATCCCGGACGGATGGGCCGAACGGAAACACAGTGATTGCGTCTTCTGGTTAACACGGTAACCATTTTGTCCATGATAGTCTAAAACACACGCGATGGAGGGCCCTGCCTGGAATGAGAACAGAAAAGTCCAGCGACAAGCTGCTGAATGCGAAATATGCCCTGAAATCCTTGGTGAAAAAATAATTACTAATCGAGTAGCGTGGGAAGCCCTGGTGGATTTTAGTAGAGGGGTACTACTATCGCGAATGCATAGCGTGGAGACTGCTCTGGGAAGATAAAGCGGGGTGGCCTGACGTAATGCAAATTTCGCGATTCGGGGTTACTTCTAATAAGGCGTACTCATGTACATATATGTGTTTATTTATTATTTATTTATTTATTTATTACAAATGTTATTGCTGTTATCTGAATTATTATGCCAATATAAGTATAAAAAACAACATTATATTCCAAGTCTACCTAAGAATACTAACCTAAGTGAAATACAACATGGAATATATTTGAAATTGAATATAATTTATGTCTTTATATATCCTTTATATATGGAATAAATCCCTACCGATTGAAATCTTCCGAATTGCCTTCCATTTCCGGAACCTTAACCGAAAATCAAGCAAAACGCACGCTTCCATCAAAGTTAATGAAATGTCCGGAAATGTTTACTTTGAGATGCGTCGTATATCATCAAAAGAAAGTCAGGCCCGCCATTTATGCGATTTTTATGCGGCCTTCCGTTTTCAGCGCAAACGCTATTATTCTTTATTAGCCTCTATCATGCGCGATATTTTTGGCTTTTGTCGGTCGCGGTCGCGGCTGCGATGCCGTGCACCTGATTATGCGAAACCGATTCGTTTTCTCCGCCACTGCCGCTTCCTTTTCGCAACACGCCGCCACGAACCCACCGATGGTAGAATTACCTTTTCGCCCTTGAGCCTTGAGCCTTGAGCAAACGCGACCTCCTAGCCAACATATGGCCACATATTTGTGCAGTTACCTGCGAAATTGCAAAGCCAATTCCCAGTGATACGCGAATTTTATTATTACTCGACGAAAATACCCCAGAAATAGCTAAATGAATTGATGGGGTATTAGGCTGTCCGAGAGTTATTTACGAATAAAGAATCTCAAGATGTATGAGGTTAATTTACTTCCAGACTTCTGTATTAAGAACTAAAACTACATTTAGGATTCAGGAGTAAATTATAACTTAAATTGCGAATAGTTCATGAATAGTTTTCGCATTATTAACGATAATTGATTCTTCCTAAGGCTTTCACAGCATTTTTTCGATTAATAAAACACAAAAAATATATCTGCAGAAAATGAAGAATTTCTGGAATGTAAATAGACAATAGACAAAAGAAAGGAATGTGTGGGCACCGCACGCAATGCGAACCATTCCAAATGTTCCACGATTGTTACCGCGTTATCAACGCGACCATTTTTTTTACGTTTTTGCGTAGAGCACGGGAAATTGCGGAATATAAAGTTTTAGAGATGCAGTTAAATCAAATTTGCCTCTGCGTTTAACATTCGTAGCATTCGAGATGGAATGCATAAAGGTGGAGAACCGTGTGGGGGAATGTTCGAGCACAGAACTAAAATGTAATAAAGGAAACACTCCATCGAGTTGCATAAATTTCATATGGAGTATAATACCACCATCACTTAAGTATGTCATATATTTTTCGTAGTTTCCACAAGATATGTTCTAAAGATACCTATAGCTTACAAATAGTTATAATTTTATTTTTTAAGTGGGTGAATTTTGAGATAGAGTTAAAGGTAAAGATAGTAGTTCAAGTTGATTCAAAATATCTTGGGTACTGGCACTCCCAGTAACGCACCTTGAGTGGAGCTCCCCTAGAGTGGCTATAATTTCTTAGCAAGCTGGTAACATGCAAACGCCACTGAAACAATCAAAGTCAAATAAGCCTATGCAACTTAACGAGAGCCTACACTGTCAATCCAATAAAATAAGCAAACTCATACCAGGACTACAAAAAACCACCCAAATTGAAGATAATGCCAACCTAACTGACGCAAGCGATTCCAACGAAAACTAGTACATTTCTCCTTAATCAATACAATCGCACACAATTCACAATTCATTCACAATGTATCCAAATCTGACAAACCCAACTTAAATAAGTCAAACTCAACCTAATTCAACCTAAACAAATCAAGACTTCCATGTTAAGTCATCTCAAGACTAATAAGGTAACCCTGAACAAACCGAAACTAGGCTACTCCGTCCTAGGCATGATAGGGGTTGATTCAATCAAAATTCTACAAAATTAAAATGGTTCTAACCTATAGAATTTTGCATGTTTCAAGCAATTTCACACTTCATGTTGTTTCCAATTCTTTGCATATCAACTCCTCGCTCAAATTGCACACGGATCAATTCCTAGCAAGGTGGCAGCATGAAAAATGTGCGCCCTAGAACGAAGGGCATCGTTGTGGGTGCGGAGACCCAGAACCAACGTTGTTTCATTCCACAATAACATCACATCGTGCATTCTATTAACTCCCAACCAGGTTGAGCTTCGCCCAGAGAAACACACCGCCTCAAAGCAGTCACCAAACAATAGCGACGCCGATGCGATGGTTCCATCGACGACGAGCTAAAACAACCTTTTAAAATGTCCTTTGTGCTTGCCTTCAATGCGGTTTTGCATGTGCTGCGAAGCCATGCACTACGTGATTTTATTGTACGCCCAATATACGTGCGTATTTTCCTCTGCTAGTTGCTGGAAAATGCAGCGTTAACTCGCCTCCGACATGATTCATTCGCATGCATAACCTTTGTCTGTCGGTTTTAACATCATTTATTTATACGGGTTTGTACCTTTTATTTCCGGCATCTTTGAATATCAAACGCGCGCCCCGCGTGCATATGAAGTCCCGGACGTGTAAGAATTCCGCCTGACATTCAATTTCATGCCTTTCCTTTCCGCCATGCTGGTTTTTTTTGTGGCGCGTTTTGGCATGTGAGATGTGGGCAGAAAGGTTGCAAAGGTGGCTGAAACGCGCGCGCCAAAAAAGCGGGCCAACTGGCGTGGAATGGGTTGGGGTTTGGGATATGTAAATTCGAAATATGGCGTATGTGAGTGAAAATAAAATGATAAAATGTTCGCACGTATTCCTGCTGTGCGAACATCAGGCAGAAACGCGTGCAAAATCTGCCAAATTAGGCGTAAATAAATATCTGTTTTATAAATATTATTTATGGGGTGCGGTTTTACGCAGAGTGCTATGATCTTTACATACCGAAAAAGGGAGTGCTTTAAATATTTGAGTTTACTGTACGGGCTTATCATACAGGAAGACGTATTGTCGGAAAAGCGAGAATATTTCAATATTTTAATATTGTACAACGCTACAACGCCTTTTGCAATTTGTATGTAGATTTGTGAACAATTAAGAGGGTTATTAAGTTTTAAATTCAAATAATTATAAAAACTACCATAATTTCGCAAAATACCGGTGGGACATGTTTAAAATATCATCATCATCAGTTAGCGAGATCTTTCATGAGAAATTTGCTCAGGGTATAAAAGGCGAAGAAGGAGAAGTGATATATTGTAAAGTTAGAAGGAGCAAGACATGTTACTAACAACCAAATTACTTTTATGCGCATTTCAGGCTATAAGGACAAGTTGCAGGTCTATGATTATATGTAGTCACACCCATTCCCAGATATTATCAATAGGAGCAAAATAATTCTCTAATATCTTCAGAATCTGCTAGACAATCTCATCTCCTTAGGAACTATAACTCAATCAAGGATAATCAACTGCAATTCCATTCCAAACTACCTTAACACAATCCCAAACCATCTTGTATGATTTACCTAAGTAACAATCTCACTGAGTGCAATCGACCCCAAAACCACTCCTTGTTCCTTACCCACCCTACTCCTCAAGTAATTTTCCCTCGAAAACTGTCCCCAGTCCAGCTGCCTCAAGCTCTTTTACGTTTACACGTACATGTTCATCTAAACAACTAGGAAGAGTAGAAATGACCTCACAAAAGGAAGAAAAAACTACAACGCAAAACGACAAAAACACACCCAGTACGTTCATAAACTGCAAAATGCCCAGCCAACGAAAACTGCCCCCCCCCCCGCGGCCATGTCGGGGTTCATTCGCATCGATTTGCGTCCCGGCGTTCCAGCGAGTTCAATGTGTTTTCAAAATACACCCAACTTTTCAAATAGTACCCTACGGCAGTCTACCTTCGCTAATAGGCAAATACAGTTTTAATAAGAAAATACCATAATAATACCAGTTTGTTTGATATTATATAAGATTTCTTATATAAGATTTCTTACACAAAGCATATAAATATTTATGCACCACATCTCCTAACATGCAGGGAAACTTAATTATGTTAGGAGCAGGCAGGCAATATGCTTTCGGGGGAGCATATGTTGTCGAGTTTGAGCGAAATTGTAACATGTTTCAGCCGCGAAAGGGATGCCTATGTAGAGTGCAGATCGCTCCAGGAAAATATATAACTTAATATAGTCAAAGATCGCTCGCAAACGAGAGCCCGCTTTGAAAACAAAGGTAGAGTTGATGGCAGCATTTGATCTTACGCCAATGATCTAAGTCGTATGTAACTTTTAGTCAAGCCCTCCCGATCCATCTCGATCCTTCCCGAACCACGCTATAGAATGGAGCATTAAACTTGCAGGACGGAAAATATAAAGTTTCTTACTATATTTAGGTAACAAAATTGCCGTCCATTTCCTGCTACATGTTTGTAATACACCCAAGGACTGATTGAGGGTAGATTAGATTACTATACCTTTCAATAAGCAGTTCCCTTTCCTCGTTTTCGTAAAATTTACCTGCCTGGGGGCCACAGGGGAAGTTTAGGAAAATAGAATTCAGATTATCTTAATGAATAAGAAGGAAAATGTGCAGTGTCACATGTCACTGGTGTCATTTGTATTCAGCATGCAAACGGGCTGCCCACAAATGGAAACAAAGTCAAAGTCAAAGCCGAGTTAAACTGCAACCGCAGTAGGTGTGGCCTTACAAGTTCAGGGCACGTCTGAACCCGGAGCATGGTCGTTGTGAAAGATTGCAAATTACACCCCCTCAATGCCTGCGGTTGCAAGGTCCGAGGCTCGTGCACTCGTACATGACTTTCAGACATGCACTTCGCTGGACTAACACCCATTTGGTGTTTCGGGTTGTACGATCATCGATCGCGTGTAACCAGCTGCGAAATCAACATGTCGAAAGTTAAGGCATTCCATGGACCTTCTACAACTATCTGAGGACATGTTTAGGATGTCGTCACTTTGTTTGCTAGCTACCTGAAGCTCCTATCTTAAGGCATTCGATAGACCTTATACAACTTTTTGGGGACATGCTTTACATGTGATCACTGTGTTTCCTAGCTTCAGGTATTCCTATCTTAAGACATTCCATGGACCTTCTACAACTATATGGGGACATGCTTTACATGTGGTCACTTTGTTTGCTAGCTTATTATTTCTTGATATACGAGGAGAAGAAGGAAAAATTAGAAGTGGTAGTAGTTGACGGGAAGTGGGAAGAGCGATGGATAAGTTTTGAAGTATAATGAACAGAACACCGTTCTTTCTAAATTAGCTATTTTCAATGCATTTTAGCGTCCCGGAGAAATAACATATCCAAAGCAACTGACAAAGTAGCAAGTAGTTGATGAAAAGTTGCCAAAGGGAAGTTAAGTTACCTTTAATAGGACAGAATGAAGAGTCATTAAATAAACAGTCTTTGGGTGGAGCTCCACAACTATCAGCTCAACATGTTTATATCCCAAGTTTCAAATGATTACACCATCACTAGAAACTTTCACTCGTACCCATAACTGTACACTAACCGGCAAGGGGTTGTCTTTTAAATTAACTGGTTTAAATTATTAAAACCACCTGGGGGACACAGCTTCAACTAATGTTTCATCAGATCGATATACCTTTGCAAGTATCTCCCCATTCCTTCGACCTGAACTCACCCAAATCCCCAGCGATAAATTAACCTGTAATACGCACACACGGAATCCACACAATGTAAGCCCATTAATCCGCGCCCAACTTCGAAGACGACTTAATGGATCATCCCGCGCCTACCACTCGCCTCCTGGAACCAACACGCAGCACCGCTCGCAAACGCATCTTTCTGGCTTATTAATAACGTTTATGACTCCCGGGAGCTCCCGGTCCGCGGGGGGTGTGCGCCGCAAGTTTCGACGCTGTTTGTACGCCACTTAATTACGGCGCGACTGGCCCGGAGATCTTGCGTTTCGATGGGCACTGCGTTTGCACAGTTTCAACGACGCGAGCAGGCCTGCAAACAAAGTGCCGGCGGAAGTGTTTGCCGAACACAGCGCACCGAACAATACACAAGCCACGGACGATGGCGCGAGATCGAAGATTGCGCAAACGGCCGAGATGGTGCTACACGAGAGCAATTTCCAGCGCGTAAAGCATCCGCGAAGAGAATTCACTTAACTGTCATGGTTGCCAACCGCCCACAACTCTCAAGAACAACACGAAGTCGAACCAAGGCGAAAGAACAATGAATGAAGTAATACCCCATCTTTATTTCCATTTTAATGGGGACCGGTATGTATTAGGCATTGTTTACTTGACTTATATTTTACAATCTTGTCTGTTTCGTCATTACTAAATTATTGTCCATTTTGTGTTAAAGACGATATGTCTATTCAGAATAGTTTAAAATATTCAATAACTGAAAATCTTTGGGTGTCCTTCGATTCGGTAAATTGTCATGGTCGCCATAGATCCACATACACCAAGAACTCTCCGTAGGTCTCTCTTGATGGTTACCAAACTATGTTCACTTCTATTTTTTGTAATTTAAACTATTGCATGAACATGAAAATAAAGACCGGTAACACAAAACCTTCCGATTTTCCTCTGCTACTGAAAACCCTAGGCAACTCGACAAAAACATAAAAAGCAAATGAGAGGAATTATCGCGCATATCCGGTATACACATAAGTGAATTATTAAAACAGCGCTGGATGAAAATACGCATATACGCCTGAGTGGGTCGCTGCAGGAACGACCTGCTAATTGAAATAAATTTAGCGCACTGCCTACGAGTGGGCTGCACCTGGTGGCGCGACACAGCCAGCAGGAAACCCGGACTGTGGAAAGCGGGAAATGAAAATTGTTTGCTAAGCGATTTCGGTGGCGTTTTCCACGTATACGTACGTATATATGCGCGGGTGTGTATACGTAGGCGCTCTCCACACCTAGGTGGCGCTCTCATCTGGCGTCATTATTCTAGTCGTATTCGCACCGGGGGCCAAACACAGGACAAACACGTTAATTATAGCGCAGTTCTACATTTTATGAACATGTTTTACAGGCAAAATCACAATATCTACACATGTGAAAGCATGCGGTTTTAATTATGAGTTAATTTCACTTTGCTACGTTTCAAAAATAGTACAAATGGAGATTATTGCGGACTGTCACAACTTTGGATTATTGTGTTTGTTGGGCAAATGTTTTGAAATGTTTCTGCATGTTTGGATTTCGGGGGATGTACGTACGGATTATTTGTAGGGGGGGGGGAGAATATAGTGTTGTGCGAACGTGAGATGGGAATTTGCAACAATTTTCAGGGCTGGGAAATTCCAGCATTTGCACGTGTCCTGTGCAAATCTCGTGAAATGTTGGAAAGCAACATGTTATTCTGGGACAGAGTTGGGTTTTGTCATGGACTATATAGAAATTCATATAAACTAGAAAAATATGACTATGCTATTCCATAATTGAACACATTCCTAAAATATTTTAGATTACTTTTGTTTCATAATAACATCTCTCATTTAAACTGTAATAGATTTTATTTTGGTTGAGTTAACTATAATTCAGTTTATATAAATCTAAACTACTCTTAAATTTGAGTAACCACTTCCTAGACTACTCTTATATTACCTAATTATTTTTAAATTTAGATAAAATATCATATTCTACTCCTATTGTTAATATACGAAATGGTTAACATATCCTTATCCGTTATGGTTAGATCCGTACTGGTAGAAGACGTAGTTCTAGGCAAGCCAGTGAAGAAATGTGTTCATAGTGCCACATGAGCGCTTGTGCACAGGTGCACGCCGCGGCGGTCACCAGGGTGAAGTTCGCAGTTCGCAGACATTGTTATTTTCACACATAATAGTAGTAGAGTCCAGCCAAGTGGTTCAGCGATATGTTCAATGACTGCTGTGCGGAAGATCTCGAGTTCGATTCTCGTTGAGGATATATATTAAAATGAATTCTTTTGCTTATTGTATTAGCCTCTAATGTGACTAATTAGAATTAAATTCAGCTAAAAATTCAAATGTTCACTTAACTAATTTAATTATACCTTCACGCCAACATTTTCAAACATAACCTTACTTCATCCACATTTTAACAAAACCCTATAAAAGCACAAACTTAAACCTACAAAAACTTAACCAACAAATTCTTATCCCTTTATCTAAACTCAATAAATCCTGAGTAAATCATAAATACAATAACGCCAACGTGAACGCGTCCTTATAACACCACGACCCCTACCACCACATACCTACCACTACCATTGGGAAATGCAGCTGCGAAACACAATTTGAAATCCAAAACTTTCAATTAGAAACGTGAATTTCATACAGTGCACTCTCTCGCCCAGCTTGGTTGTATCCGTTCAATAACCTATATTACAATCTCCTGGGCTTAACTCAATTATTTATTTGCCATCATTTATTTTTGTTTCTCATTTTATTTCCAGGTTTATTTAATACGCTTTATGTATAATTAATGCCACTTGATTCATGCTATTCTAAGCAAATTAACTGACGGATACGTGACGAAAAGCGCATAAATATTATATATATCGCCGAGACAATCCGGGTATATCCTGTCATCGACCTGCTGACTGGATCCCGCCCGGATGAAACGGTGCGTTTTCATCAAATCGTGCGCCACGCAGGACAAGGACATAATATACGCGGAAATTTGCGCTGCCAGGAGAGGAGGGAGGGAACCACGCCGGCGGTGACAAATGGCGGTAGTTCGTCAAAATCAAAATTTAAATGAATATCGTGCGCAGCCACGGGATACTGCATTACGTTATCATCAAAAGTTACAAATTGTGGGCGGCCATTTTTGGAGGGAAGAAAAATTGGTATTTTCTTCGAGGTTAAGTTTCCGAAAGAATGCGATTTTGAAATTACTCTTATACTACTTATACTATGAAAATTCCGAGAAAATCATCCTTTTAAATTTTTGTGTAAATATTTGATAGCAAGTATACCATTTTAAATTCAAACTTGCAAATTATAATCAAGAGCTCCTAGCTCCTGCAATACGCCCAAAGTCGAGGTCGGGAAGCAAACGATACGCGCAGAGTGCGTAACAATTTCCATGTTTTATTAAATTACGTCCTTCAACTTTGCAAATGGCGGAGGGCGGTAGCAAAATGGACGCAAATGCACAACTCTCGAAAGACTAGGATGCTTGCAAATGCTTAGTAAAACGCGTAAAGTACGCAAAACGCTCGACAGACGAGCCAAGTTATTTATGTTTTTGTATTCGCTCGCGCACGCTGCAAAAGTTCGTAGAGAACTTTGCAAAACTCACGAGAGCCTCTTGGTTATCGAGTTATTTTGTAAGTTTGAGCGAGATATTCCCAGCTGTGTCGGATAAAATCAGAAAAATGAGGAATAATAAAGCGGAAAAACAAAAATCCGGATAAAAGATCATTTGCCAGTGGAAAAATAAACAAATTGTTTGAATCAAATTTCATGTTATTTTTAAAAGATTTATAGAAAGGCAAAATCCCTAACGACATCTGTCCTAGAGCTCAACAACCACAGAAATGTGGAGTGGAGAGGGTTCGAGAACCTTGTAATTATATCTAACAAACTTGCAACTAATTTCCCCAATTCTTTCAAGGATTTTCAAAAATAAACTAAACTAAATTGTTGTTAAAGTGACAAAAACAATTGTTTATTTCACCGCTGACTGGAATTTTTAGGAATATATCACGTATCAAACTAATCAATCCAACTCATATTCACGAAATGGGTCAATCAACCATCATGTTTGGGACGTTATCAAAGCTGACAGCACCGAAAAAAACATATGCGCGTATTAATCGCGCCGAATATTTTCCCAGCATTCGCAATGCCTCCTATCCAACTTTTTCCCGGGGGCGCTTTTCCGCCTCGCCGCCGGGGAGTGAGGCTACCCGTCAGCGTTCCACGCACTCGTAAACACATCTAACACACATGTGCGCCGCGACACATGAAATCGATCTCCCCTGCGATCGGGGAGAGTATGATGAAATTTCATCTCTGACAGGGATGCTGCTGCAAGGTGCGAAAACGCGACGGTAATACATCTCCTGTCGTCAGCCGCACGTGGCCGTAAAACGTGTGCGACGTTTATCCTGAAACGCTGCGAGGCAGTCACCCACCGTATTGGATTACGTATGGATGGGATATTGAGATATGGTTATGAGATGAGGGTGACGCGACGGGCGATACATAGGTTTCCGCTCGAGGGAGGTCGAAGGTAAATAAACAAGTGCTTAGCTCATAACGCGAAGAAAGTAGCACTAAAGTTACGACAGCATAGGAGAGTTTAAACAACATAAAACTTTACTTACGTACACTTTACCATGTTTTCTAACAGTGTAGAGGCGTAGAAAGTGTTTTGTTACATGTTAAATGTGTCTAGATTTACCTGAAACAATGGAAAAGGAGTTTAAATATAGTTACATTGAAGAATATGGAATATAATATATATAATAGAAAAAAATTGACTGGAAATATTATTATCATTTACAACTTTAACAGTGGAACGAAATATAAAATATTATATTTTGTAGTTATATTTGTAAGTTAAATAATTATGTTACTATGTAATTATGAATAATCACAAGTTAAACGCATTATATCACGTTAAATATTAAGTAACACGTTAACTCCCAATTTAAAGTATTAGGTATTTCGAAAATACTTCTAAACTCGTAAACCTCGGGAGCTGTGAGGGCGCGCATGACGGCTTGAAGCGCTGTGTGTAATAGGTGTAATAAGTGTATGGAGCCTTGCCCATGGAAGGGGCAAATTTAAAACCGCGATTGTCCTTCGAGATCAAAATCAAACGGTAGTGTGGAGTGGGGAAAGTTATAGAAGCTTCACGTTCTATCTACTGAACGTTATTGAGCAATTTCCAATAACTCTCAATAGGGAGCCGTTGGAGGCTTTCAAATCAAATTGAGGAATTTTTTAGGGCACCTATATAACCTTCAAATGTTTCTGTCGACATAAAATACATAACAAAACTTACCACGAAAAAAAAATGTTTACTTACAAAATATGAACATGATATAGTTATGTTCAGTAATTTTCGAATGCTTGCTTTCATGGAAAAATTGTTTAACTTACTTGAAACAACAGAAAATCAATAAATAATTATAATATGAGCGAAATATTGAAAATAACAAAATAGGAAATATCAAATTCTAAATTATTTATGTACAAAATATATTTAACTGTATCATTTTCAATATTTCAAAAAATTAAAAATAAAACGATGTTTTATGCGATAACTCACAAAGCACCGCAAAGTAGCGTGGAGTGGGAGAGTTCGACAATATTTGATACCCTAAAAGTTCCATATTTAGATACATATCGTATCTTGAAATTTTGTCGCAACGCATATAGTTAAAAACACGTTTTTTGGCTTTTTGCCCGCCTGACCAAAAATCAATTTCACCCTCCTTCCTCGTTGAATATTGCAGCATAATCTTCCTTGCAAAAGACTTAAATACCACACTTACTGACATGAAAGTAAAGTGACATCTGCTGTATAATCCAACTACACATAAACTTAGAGAGTGGGGAGGGTTCTAGAACTCTGAAAGTATATCTACCAATTACATCCCTAGAAATTTCAAATTCCCAAATGTATATGTGAACATAACAAAACATACCAAATTCCAGGATTCTAAATCCCTTCGCGTCGCAAATAAATAACACAAAGACATCCCATGAATGAACAAAGCCGAATTAATAATAAGAGATTATGCGGCTTTACGGATTACATTCACAAGATTGCAATAACTCCAAGCCGGTGTTACCTTATGTTAGCCTGTCGCGTTGGCGTTGTGCTGTGTTACAATTGTTCCGGTTGTCCTAGCAGCGAACAAGAGTGTGCTTCTACGTGAGCCCAATTTGCTGTCTGTACGACGCGTTGCATATCTCCCTGTCGCACGTACACCCACCAATCCGCTCGCTCTTCGCGCACAATAAACGCCGAGAGACAAACTTCGATTCGCCTCCGTCCTCGTCGAGATCCCGCCACTCCGATATCACGATAATACCCGACATATTCGCAAACACAAAGATGTATATCCCAACATGCTCCATCTCGGTCCGCCAACGCCGTGCGCAATTTATGTCATCGCAAATGATATTCGCTTCTTTACACAGCCGCCGCGCAAACGTTCGACCGGCAACTATCTCTACGTTTTGCAGCACTGCGAGAATATAATATCTCTCCCCACACACACACACACACACACACACACACACACATGCGGAGAGAGCAACTGATAACACAACGAGTCTTTGCTTTTTTTATGTGTTTGACTTTGCATAGCTGCAACCTTTGATGATATTTGCTAAAATTCTTTTCTAACGTATAATTTCATTTATTCTTTCACAGTTCCCATAGGCGGTTTTAAATCTTTTACATTAGTTAGGTTATGCTATGTTAGATTAGAATGGACGCAGTCAAGTTAACCGAATTTAATCTAATTTTTTTAATCTTAATTTTTTTATGTCATACATTATCTAATTACATTTTTAAAGCAACTTTGAGGTTAAATTAGATTATGTCACCTCAGGTTGCCTTAAGGTAACTTTAGGCCATTTTGGGGTCATCTTGATAACATCATAACGTAACATATTTCGTTGCGTTACGTTGCAAAGAATAGCCATTAATATGGCAATTATTGTGTGCCCCATACAACAGCGAATCATAGCTAATAAAAACTGATTATCGACATTAAAGGCATTCTGCAAAAGCCACAGGTATCCCCAGCGCGTTTATAATGACCTCATCAAAACGCAATAAAAGGGCAGTAATTGCCCTCTAGTACTATTTTTAATCATAATAACTGTTGGAATGTGCATTTATTCATTATCTTGATTCATGAAAATACAAAAATCTAACTGACACAAATATTACTTGTTATACGTAAATTTTAATATTTCCTAGCTAACATTGTTATATTTAGTTGTTTACTTGCAATGAATCATTTATAACCTCATATTATATAACATAACCTAACGAATCTTGAATTTTATGACTTGATCAAATATTTTGCGTCGGTATGGTTTACCCTAACCAATGAATTTAAAATGAGACGAGGCAACTTGTAGAAACAACGTATCATCTTTTAATACATTGGTCAGACAAGGTGAACCCAAAGTGAAGCGTCGTTCGTAGTATGGTCCGCCTAGACCTTGTCAGTTCCCTTCAGAATGATTTCCAACGTTGAAACACTCCCAGTGTTGGTCCAGAATTTAAAAAAGAAAAATGGGGAAAGTATAACAATCAACCGCCTATAAAACAACTAAAATATCCATTGACACAAAAATGATGCTCGTTTCTACAAAAATTACATTACCCTAATTAAAAGAAAAACGTCTAGCAAAAACGTAACACAAATGTAACTCTTGCATCCAACACTCTTGAAATACTTAATTATATCTGTTCAATAATATATTTAGGCATTCAAATTTCACATATTTGACACAGCCCTATTCTATATTTTAGTCCTGACTACTTAAAATCACATCCCATCCATCCTCAATTTTCTCTTTCCCTCATCGCTATTATCACTCCAACTCCAACATATATTTCTTCCAAAGAATGACCATAAATTTTCCTCCAAAAGAGAACACCCTCACACTTTTCACACAATAACCATGCCATCATTCATCCCAAATACAAAAAATAATTGCCAACACTAACAACCCTGAAAGTTCAACATCACACCACAAATACCGCCCCAGCACATCATGACAGAACACAACAGATTACTAATACTGTAATTAACCGCAAGTAATAAACAACTCTATGGGATAATTTCACTTTTATGATTGGCCTAAATCACTGAATTACTCCCTTCTGTGTTGCTGCGACCACACACAAGGGCGCCCAAGCATTTTTACGGCGATTTTTTTTGGTGTGCGCGTCAATAAAAAAATTAATAGACTGCATTTTCGTCCGCTTATTATGGCGTCGTGGTGATAAATTGTGCGCCAATTAAATCCGGGCCAGTCATTTGGAAATTTATGATTGGCGACGACGGCCGGATGACATTTAAAATGTAATTCGCCAATGATGCATATTATTCTGATTGAGTTATTCGACTAATTTGTATTCATTTGTCTGTATTAATTTCGCACAATTATTATTATCATTATCTACTGGTAGTAACAACATGTCTCTGGCAGTAATTGAATGTGATTGAAGCACTAGACGGTTTTGCTTTAGCGTTGAAAATCAACATTTGCAAACAGCCAACATCAAACAAGCGAATTCCATTTCACATAGCCACATAGAGAGACACATATATTCGCAGCTGAAATAAACAGCGAAAATGTTAAAACAAATATCCATCTCGCGTGTATGTATGTTTATTCACATACGGTTTGAATGTTTGAAAACATGCAGCAGGAGCGCATGTATTCGACAACAATTGCTTGAAATTCACAGCGCTTCCCAAATTCGACGACTCATGCAGGGGTTGGTAATATTTCAGTTTGTATGACGGGCTCACCGCCCCACAAAGCGGACAGAGACAAAAGCTCTACATTTATTCTCTTCGGTTGGTACACCTAGCTCCATCTATCCACAATCACTAGAAGCTTCCCAATCATTCACAAAGCTATGAAATATTCAATGAAAAACAAACGTAACGTCACCGCAAATTTCTTATTTATATTCAAAGGCATCCTATCATCCCAGAAAAATGAATCATATTGATTACATTGGCAAAATTTTAAAAATTTTCTTAATTAGAATGAATTCGGAGTATTGGATTTGCAACCGCTATATGCTGTATTTTGTAAAGTATAATTTGTCAACTTTCATATTAATTAATGTAATACGCGCACGCTGGTTAACGCTGTTAATTAAGTTGACGGTGTACATGCGCTCTGTGCCTACGAAAAGTGGGCCCGGAATAGCAGTCGCCACCCTCCGGGGGAAATGACTTAGTGTAAGGGTGGGCTTGATTAATTAAAACTTTCGGATGAGCAAGTTGCTCGTCCCATTATTTAATGCATGTTTGTTTAATAGTTGTGAAAATGTTTGTTGGAAACCGACGCCGTCGACGCCTTTAGTTAGGGAACTTCTTAAGCCGCGTTTTATTTGATGAAGAAATATTTACGGACATGTTCATTATTCAAAATGTTTCAGTAAGTTTTCATTTTGTCTCTTGGTCATTAAACATTAATTGGAAACATTCATGGAAGAATAATAAGTAGAGAATTTAATTTAATCTGAAATTACTAGAATTTTAGAAAAGCCACAAAATAAGTTGGGAAACGCTGCAGTATACTACAGTTATTTATCCCATCAAAGCATTTGAAAAACGAAATTTAACTAACAATAAGCCAATGAAACCTCTATAATAATCCACGAAAATGTATGCAAAATTCAAACAACCCTTCATACAAGCTAATCTAGGAAATTTAACGGATTGTGAGTGAGTCCTAAGCACCATTTTCAATAACTTCAGGGCATTCAGAACAACTACAAATCAAAATTAATTAAACCAAATTCAGGGAACCTCTATAAATGAATAAATAAACGCATCCTCGATTGGCATGGACAACACTATATCAACCCTCCACTGATTGCAAAGCAAAACCACAAGCGCACGCAAATTAAGTCCTGAAGGTAAAAGTTTAAACGCGATGCGAATTTCTACGGAATCATTAGCCGGCCACGTCCGACGCATGCTTTATTCTTAAACCCCCGGTCGTGCTGGAGGCGCCGTCACCACCGACAAACACCGGCTAACTAAATGCGGAAACTTATACGATACGACACGGAGTCGAACACGGTGGTGGCACGCCATTCGGTTAACCAACTTTATCGGCCGTGGAATTCGCCCTCTACCACCGAAGTCGTCTGAATAATGCTCATCTCTCCGGCGACAAACTTCGTAACACTATACCCTCTCCCCTCCTCAGTCCAATGCCTTCGATGTAGATTCCATACACTGATTACATACCCTGAGTTGTATGCCAAGCTCATTTCGCATACAAACCGAAGCGTATTAGCTTCATATAGTTAGTGGATTCTCGATGAGCATATGTTATCCATGGAATAGCATGGAATAGGGTTGGGAACAGGGATGGGTGGGATCCAATTGTGGCCTGATGTTGATGCGGCTGACATTTGTTGCAAAGCGACAGCCCACAATCATCCGCAAGTTAGTAATGGGAGGGGAGGTTGGTGGTAGGCATACCACAAAGCATGCGATTTGCCCCTCCCAGCAAAATTGGCACGTAGAATTATACTGTGGGATTGCTGAACTGGCATCAACTATGCGCATGCACTTTGCATTTAAATGCGAAATGAACATTCATTAGCTTGAGATAATTATGCAGCCATCACTCTCTCGTTCAACATAAACTGAGTGAGTTAGGTTAATACTACAAGCAAACATATAAACATTAACATTAAATAGGATTTGCTTAAATCTAACAAGGTATATATACCTTTATAGGAATTAATAAAGATTTAAGAGTGTTCGAAGGAAGCCTGATCGCAATTCTAAGAAATGTTACAAAGCTACTGGCAAATGCACTTGATATTTCAAATCGGTGCAATTGGTCATTCGAACCAGATCATGGAACTGGTGGAAATCGCCTTAAATCACTTTGCACCCCTTTATATTGATTTAAAACTACAGTTATTTATACCGAACTACTCCCTCTAAAATCATTTATGACTATAACAAATCATAGAAATCAAAACAAACATGATATATACCCTCATAATCTGTCGAGAATAAAACACAAATATGTTTGCTACAAGCAATACGTGATATTTGCTCAATAAATACGCAAGTTTAACCATATTGATAGTGATTTATAAATCCCACAATCTAGAAAGACGTTTAAGCGGAAATGTTTCGAAGCATGGTGAAGTTCAGTGACAGCCGGAAAGTCACAACGCAGTGTGCAGAACTTTCCACACAGTTGACAGCCGTTTTGCGCGGATTACGACCGCTTCTTTCACGCCCCCATTTCTGCAATACCATGCGCGATTTTATAGCGCCTTCTAGTGCACTATTTGTAGTCCCATTTTCGACATTGTCGACGTCGGCTGTACGCTATTATCGAATCTATACGCGATGCCGGCGATGACTATGCGGGGTGAGAAGTGCGCGTTTATGCGGGTCAATTTCCGCCGGCGCGTCACTGCCTTTTGTGACGAACTAGAATTTTATTTATTTCCGTTTATAGGGAGACGGGGTCGACATTCTCGGCATATCCGAGGGGATTGATCGATGCGAGCAATATACACAAAAAAGGGACTCATTGTCAGACACGTTTATCACTTCTATGAATGGGGCGGAAATTGGAAATTTTTGGACTAGAGTTTAGGTTGCTTGTATTTACGTTAAAGCATCTTACTCTTCTTGTCGTTGTAGAAGGACACTACTACAATTACTCTTAAGCTAATAGACTGACAATAACAGAATTTAACCTAATTTCAGTCAATCTATCCTTATTTTGTAAATAGTCGTAATATATGGAATATTGGTAATTATTTAACATGTTTTTGTTTGCCTACAACCATGGTTGAATAGATATATGTCACAACATTAAAGGACAGGTACTGCAAGGAAGAATAAACAAAGGCAAGGTGCAGTAGGTTATGTTAGATCAGCTTATGTTAGGGTACAACAGCTTAAGTAAGGTTAAGTTTGAGCAGTTTTCTTAAGACTAAGTCTGACAACGTTAGCAATAGAGTTATTTGGGAAGGATAGATTATATAAGGTTGATCCCAATCAAGTTTTAAGTTAAATCGGATCCCATTTTCTTTTCCCTAATTTTGTCGGGAACATGAAAATTTGATCAAAATAATCTAAAAATATCGAATGTGATTGAAAGTATCAGTAGTAAAGCCAGACATAGATTACAACCTAATAATGCTATTTCAAGCTATAAAACTAATAAACATTGCATTATCACAGAGCGTCATGCGAGCCAACCACCTTTCGAAGCGTATATTGTTGGCGCTTTTGTCGCACGCGATAAAACGGCTTGGGCTGGCTGGCTACCGCGGCCGGCGCTTCTATCACGCGACACAATGTGATATGACGCCACTTTAAACTAATACGTAATCAACTATTAGCCCCCTCAAGCTCTAGTTCGAGTTAATTAGCCATTCTATGTAAACAACGAAGTAGATAAGTAAATACTCTGGCATCGCTTTAAAAATAGTTTGTGACGAACACCTCATTTATCAACCACTAATTAGACCAATAACAATAGGGAAATATGCAAGGCAAATATATGCAAGGTAGATATGTTGCAAAATTTGTGTTATTAGGTAAAAGTATAAACTAAGTTTATTCAAAAATTGTAGAGTCACGTAGAACAAAAGACCTGGAAACTTTTCAGTTTTAACATGGTTTTGAATACTGAAGATTCCGCATATGACAGGTTTCACCATACTTTATAATCGAAGGACCAGTTTTCATGGACATTATTTGAGAATATCTTAAAAGTGACTATGAGATAGAAAAAATGAGGACAATTTAGTGGTTTACCAATAATATTCAAAATCATGAATATTCGATTTCTAATTAAAAAAAAAAATTGATATTCATTGCTCAGGAATTCTTACAGTAAAAGATATGACTATAACTTATTATTAGAAAAAACAGAGAATATAACATTCACAATATTCATCGTTTATGATAAAAGATTAATGTTTGTTGGTTTTCATAATTAGGGAGAAAGTTTCCTAATCATAATGATTATCTTCGAATTGTCCTGCAAAAAAACGACTACGAATACAGTTGTGACCTCATACTAAATAGGTTTATATTCATAATCATTGGTTAATATTCCTAAAACTTGAAGACAAAAAATAAACAACAATGAAATAGAAAAATTAGTATAACTTAATTATTCATTGACGATATAAACAAAATTTGACGAATATATAGAGGCAAACACGCCTGACTGTCCAATATAATTCCAATTTATTAATATTCATATTCACAGTTATTGCTTATGAAGTTCTTAGAAATATGATTGGAAAATTCTGAATTAGAAACAGTATATTTCGTTAATGACGGCAAAAAAATGGATCTTGCTATTTATAGTTAGTGCCTTCAAATTTCTAAACTGAATTAAAATAATATTCAAAACTATGTAGAGAACATCAAAAAGGAATAGTTAAAGTAATGATATGAACTAGAATGGAATTATCCAACTCAGTATTCGATAGTATAGGCATAGTGTTTCCTGTCGGTGATACCAAACCGTTCTATTATTGTTATGACTAATATTACACATAATTGTAGTGTACACCAATAGGAAAACAGTACGTGTTTCTTTTTATGAATATCAGCACCAGTTTTTAATACCAACGCATTCAAAAACAACCAATATATAATACAATTTCTTTCCCAGAATTTCGCATTTCACTAACACCTACACCATATAACTCAACTTTTATGGCGCATATTAGCAGAACATAACCTATGGTAACCTCAAATGTAACGATATCAAACCATGTGTTTACTAACGTTTGTAACCTAAGAATTGAGTGCAATTGAATGAGGAATCCACTTGAATTGCAAGTCACCAGCCGCGTTTAATTAAACCGCATTAAACAATCAATTGAGATGCACATCGGCCGCCATCCAATTGCTGCGCTGAATGCACTTTAATCGATTTGATCAAAGCCGCTGCGTTTTTATTTCACCATCTCTCCCAACATGTGCACACGCCCAGACCGCCAGCAACAATGTAATCAATGTGGCCCCGTCGACCGGCGAAATGCAAGTTTCATGTCACCCAAATGACTTAAAAATAGCACCATAAACAAGCATCTGCTTCAGCTATCGAACAGCGTATTTGCCGGTTGCATCGTTTGTAATTCGTTATTCATTTGTTGCATTCCATGCCATGGCATGCCATGCTTGACGATGTCATGTCGATATAAAGAGACAGAAAGAATTATCTGCCTGTTTTCATCGATTAAGTATTGTTTGCTTCACATTGTCCTGTTTGTTTACTATTTATGACAACCACAGGAATATGGTTAAAAATGCTATCATAATAACAACAATCATTCAACATGGCAAGTTAAACCCAACTTAATAGGATAGTTTCAATCAAGTATAAAAATTAGGAAAACTACGTCTCCTAACAAAAGAAATGAAGTCAAAGAAATGAATTTGTCTTAGCAAATATTAGCATTGTTCGATCTTGGAAGTTGTCAGCGATTTCAGGAGGTGGAGATGTTCAAAATGGTAGAGGTTGATGAGGTCGCCATCCCCGTCCTGAGGGGGATACCGCCCTTGTAATTGGATTTATTTCAAACCGCCAGCCTGGCGTGAGGCTTTCGTTAAACAATGCCGACGCTGCACTCGTCGGATTAAAAACGAATCCGCACACGGTGCGCAGCTTTATAGCCGCGGGAAGAAGCGCCGACGAAACCGATAAAACCGACAAAATGCGAAAATGTCAGACAATATTACAGAATCAGGTCAGGTAAACAAAAGAATTTCAGAAATTAAAAACTGCTTTTAGAGTGATTACTTTGTGCAGGGATTATACTATTAAGATTATATTATGTTAGGCCCTGACTAGATGGAGAGGTTCAAGACCTCATAAGAACATTTACACAGACTTCGTTAATGAAACAAAGTCTGTTTATATCAGATCAGATTCCATCCAGCATGTCAATTTATATAGTCATTTCCAGATTATGAGAATGAGTAAGGCTAGGATTGTTCTTGGATAAAACAAAGAGGCATATAACAAAGGAATAACAAATATCACTAAATTACAGGCGTGTAATAATAATAACAGACTTCAGAAACACATCCTTCAGTATTAGACTCTTCCTAAGACTTTTTCAGACAAAAATACACCATTCAAATATAACCACATCTTAAGTACAATTGTTATTAAATTATGTAATTAAATTAAGTAAAATATTAAGTAAACTGAAGAGCTTAGATACAAGTGATACTTAAAACCCCCGAATCATCTTAGGTCTGATTATACCTGATCAGGCATTAACTGGTTAGCGGATTTCATTAATACACATCTTATTTGCGAGTTCCATTAGTTCACATCTGATCAAGTTAGGTTGGTCTTATCCTGAATGATAGTAGAAGCTTAAGTTAATTAAAGTGGCATTTTCTCTTACAATTAGTGTTTCCTCGGAAGGTCCTTATCTGTCAGAGTTGTCACTTAACAATTTTCTAGTTTTAATTGTATTAAGCCTGAAGTTTATATCCCGCTCTTTATAATCTAATATAACCTAATCTAAGTATAAAACACGTGTTTCTAATTCTAAACTTTAGAAGTTCCCAGGAAATGTCTATGAATTCCATAATTAAATACATAACACCTTATAAAACAAATTCATTTATGCAATGAGTTAACCAGAAAATAGTTGCACCTCTTATCCCTCGCTCCATCCAATCTAACGATTTTCCATAAAACCACATAATGGAAATGAATGAAAGACAAACAAAAACACAATCCTTCTTTCAGCAAAGTGTTTTCGCACTCATCCCAGCCCGTGAATCTATTTATAAGAAAATCCATGAATGACTCATCCTCGGTCTTATTCGATGTTTCTATACAGGGAAGGCAGGAAAACTCACTAGCACCACTAACAACGCCACTCAACTCACCGTCACAGTTATTCCCCTTCGCATGCGTCTGCCTGCTGCGTTCCGGCAGCAGCTTGTCGTACGAGTGGTCACCCTCAGGCTCTACATCGCCGGCGCGCCCTCCACCAACACCACCACCACGACCACCACCCTCGGCGGCAGCATTCAGTCCGAAAAACTCGCCGCGCACCTCCGACTTGGTCACTTTAAAACGGTCCGGCATCCTCCTTTCACTCACCCCCAACACACACAAACACTTTATAAAAAAATCGAAAAAAAACTTCAACTAAAACAATTGGTAAATTTCACATTAACATGTCATTTAAAAATCATAAAAAATCGTAGAAACTGTCAAAAATTAAACGTTTACTAGTACGTGCATAATTTACTCATTTTTACTACATCATATTTTTAAAAAAGGTTGATTTAACGTGGAATTTGCAAGAATTTTAACGAGGTCTAATAAATTTTGACGAATACACTTATATTTATCACTTATTGTTATTGTTATTGTTTTCGACGCGTTCTTTCGATTGCAGTTTGGCACGCGAATCACACAAACACTATATGAGCTAGATAATCGTGGATAATCTTCGATATAATTCAACTCTTAGATGATCGTCTTACCACCCGTGTTTGGGTCTTATTTGCTCTTTTTGCCGATAGTTAATGGGAGTTAGTGCACTAGTAAAAGACGCGATGTCGCACTGGGTTGCATGAACCGGCACGAATACAGCGTGTGCTCGCGTTCGTAAACAAAAGGCGAAATACGCGTACACACGCGGTGCAAACACGACGACGGCGGCGACGGCGAACCACGCGAGCCCGAAATGCGCTCGGCAATGCCTTCACGAACCCTTCGACGGACGGTCGAGCACCGCGCACCGTGAGTAACGCACATGCAAATGAACTTGGCCGGCACAGGCACACGCTGGCTCGCCGGCGACTAACTAACCACTATGCGAATATAAAACACGGAGGGGTCTCCGCCCGAGACAGGCCGTCGACGCCTTGCTGATAAAACTGATAGTAATAGTTGCCGCCTCACTCCTCGCTCCCACTCGCCACTATGACATTGAATGCGCCGAGTTTTTCTGCTTCTTATTGGAGCGCCAATTGGATTCGAAGAATATGACTGCAAGTCTCTCTCACCAATCACTTGAGTACTTTTGAGTTGAGTTTAATGAGTTGTGAGCTGCTTTTAGGACGAAAGGTCCTTGCTTCCTTGATTTTTAATAGTATTATGAGTATTTGTAAAGGATTTTTATAGTGTTTTACTATTACTATAGTGTTTTATTATATTTTTAGTGTTTTAGGTAAACTTTCTTGTTTTTATGGAATTTATGTAGGTTTAAGTTATTTAATTTTCAATAGTTTAAGGTAATTTTCTCTTGAGTTATTTCCTGTTTAATTTTAGGGTATTTAAAACCTTTTTCTTAACCTTCAAAATGACCTGTTATTCTAAATTACATACAATTTGAACACAGTCCAAGTTGGAGAATATCGTTATAAGTTTTATCGATCTTACCTTCAATTATAGTAGGATCGACTTCCGACTTGCTTCCAATTCAAGTTTTACCAATTTAAGTTGTATCTATCATTTTATGCTTTTGTCAAATGATTTTTGGCAGGTTTTTTCTTATTTTTTTCTTTATGAGTATATATAAACTTAAACCTATTTTTGCCAGGGCGACAGTCACGGTAAGATTTGAAGTTTTTACCTCAATTCAGCTGCTTGAAGTCTATTTTTAAGTTTATCTCCATTAATGTACAGCTAAATGAAGCTTATTAATATTTTGTCTTAACCTCCAAGGAGCATATTCTGTTACACCAAATTGCTTAACATATGGACTTGATGAAGATGGTTATATCATTTCTAATAGTACCGATCTTGTAAACTTCCAATTCAAATTTTACCAATCACTTTATGCTTTCATCAACTGATAATTTTATGTTTGATGAGTTTTTCCTTGTCTTATTGTTTTACATGTTAAGTAATTAATACACATATTAACAGTACTTTGAAACAATTTATTTAGGTTTGGCATGTCTTACTTTATTCCTTCATAATTTATGCAGTTTAGTTAATTTTGTCCAGTTCCCAAATTGTAAACTTTATCTTCTAAGAATTGGAGGTTATTTTTTAAAATATGTAGTTTAAGTTATAATAATTAGTAACTGTATAGCATTCTAAAATCAATTTGGTAGCGTTTTTATCATGTGTCTATTGTTTTAATCTCGTTTTTCATGCACTTTTTTAGTTTGCTTGTTTAATACACATTTTATAGACCCCACACGTTTTAGCACATTTTTAACAAGTTTTGTATTTATACAGATATTACTAAAATTTTAAATCGCCTTAACTTATTAAAAGTTAAAGTACTTTCATTAGTTTGTTTACTGTTTACTGCGTTTTTTATATTATTTTATAAATATTGATCTCCAAGGACTATTCCAAATAAGCAAGAACAAACCTAATAATATGTGATTCATTGATTTTCATACTATTTTATACATCCGTTATTCATAATCTTCCCCAGTTTATTTATTTAAATATTAAAGCCCGATACTTACTCAATTACATGAGTAAATATTATCGAAATTATTATCATTATCCATATGTACTCCAATATAATCAACTTTTAGCTTTTGCAAACATTCAAACTTACACTTTTTTTACAACCACAGTAGATCTTGAGATATAACACTCGACGTAGAGTAACAAAAGTGTTACACAATACACAAATGACCAACTTTTTTATAGTTCGCTGAGTTCGCCTGTTTCAATTGAATTTTTCTTTCAAATGCAAGGAAAATTAACGACGCAAGCCGTGCGTCCAAGTTCAAGTCTTCGAATGACGGCGTGCACGTGTCGGCGCTGGCTTTTTGAGGGGTTTCGGGACAATGATTGTCGGGGGGACCCGTGGCGCGCCAGTCCAGCGTCGCGACGCTCAAACAGAGCGCATCAATGTTGATTTATATTTGCGCGGCTAACATACTCGAAGCGCTACGTACATACTGCATACATACCCTCGCCGCGCGTATGTATGCTAATCCAGCGCACTTGCGAGTACACGAGGATATTTATAGACATGCAATGCTCGCGACTCGCACTCTCATATTTCACGCGCCATCGTCGCATCAACGCCATCAAGTTGTGAATGTTTTTCAAGCCGGTGAAAATCGATCGTTCGGTCGATTTCCTATTGCGTTGCAAAACACCCATCATACTTACATACGTACTCTACATTCTCAATCAATATTAGCGGATTGCCGATACTTTCCTCCGAAAACTTTTCAATATTTTGGAATCTCGATATTATCGCTTAATTAACTTAAAATCAATAAAAACTTTCTTTGAAATTCCCTTTGGAAATATATATATATATACTCATTAATTATTTATATACTCATTAACGATAAGTAAATGTCTACTAATTTCATATGAAAATCAACAAGTTAAACTAATCGAAAAAGTTTATCATAAACAACATAGGTTACTTGTTTGTAAAGCATGCAATGGGTAATTACTCAATTTTTATTGGGAAAATGTAGAAATACCGCAGTAAACATTTTTTATTACTCCGCTCAGGTAATTAAGTTTGTAATATACCTAGCGCCATCAGTGGTCGAATGATTCAACTCATGATGAGATATATTACAATTACAGATCACACAAAAATCGTCAAATGTTATTTAAATCTTCTCCAAAGATGAAACACCTACAAATCTAAAATAACGTCAAGGATATGAGTTTACCTTATCAGTAATAGCATATTTTTGAGTTTAATATTTATTTGTTCGTGCCGAAAATTGTATTTTGACACACCTATCGCCATGTAGTGTCAAAGGACATAACTATGAAAATTCAAAGGATAATGATATATCTATATTTTCAAAGAAATATTTATAAACTATATTTATACTTATATAAATGCATTTAGAATAAATGTGAACTAAAAATTATACGAGTACAATTTTATGAAATGAAGACACCTGCTTTTACTTATTGTTGTTAATTGCAGTTTGCCTTTGTCCAAGAATCAAAAGCTTCAATGCGAAAATGAATAATTCCTGAAAAAATATGACTTTTCCTTATCACTTCAAATATTTCCAGATCTAAGCAACACCAAAAATGCATTAAATTCCGATAAAAACCAATAAAACACGATTAAATCATCTGTAAATGTTTTGATTGCAATGCATTCATTCGTACGTCTGCCCACGACAAGCTTTCGCTATTTTTTATGACTCCACATTGATATATTTACTTCCAGTTGCCTCACGTCGGCCGCAGTCGTTCTCCTTCTGTTGATTTACGTAGATTACGAAAATTACAAACTCACAAGTTGCGCCGAATCCTACTGATTCTAACCTCAAAAAACGCGTATCAATAACAATAAGAAAATCGAATACATTTGATTAAAGTGCAAACAAATCGTACGAAACATCACGGGAGAGCATCACAAACATCACCGAAATGTGTTTACTTGTATAGAAAACGACACAAGCCACCACGGAAACGCTTGATAATCATTTATTTTCTATAAATAACCGGTGGTAAGTACGATGAGTTACCTAAGTTACTGAGTAAGGATGGATTGATCAATGTCATGTCAGGATGATTGCACGCAATCGCATTTCATGGCCGTGGCTGTTGAAAACGATTTCAAAACTTTTTCGCGAAGCTTCGCTTCGATTTGTACAGTGACCATGAGTGTTCTATATTGTCACCTTGAGTTTGTATTCATTGCGTTTGATTTTATGATTATTTGATTGTCAGTCGTTGTCTAGCGGCGTCTAGGATTATTAACTTTGTAAAATATAGTATAAAATAAGAAATTCTTTGCAATTTATGTCTTGTTTTCTGCCATTGTGTTTAAGCTGTGCAAAACACTTGCTTGAATGATAATTAAAAGTGTTTCAAACTGGTTGAACTTTAGAATTGTGATAGTGATCATGACATACTCATAGTTGTGTGTATGATAAGGTTTATCAGTGGTATTAATTGTTTCGCTAACACTAAGTAAGGTTTATGTTTCAGTTGTAAGCGGTGGAAAAATTGCTAATTTGTGGCAACTAATGTTACAACATATTTTAAGAAGAAATACAAGTGAATTAATTTAGTTAAACATAATGAATGGGAAAGCGGTGGTTGCCATTGCTCTGGTCTACGTTGGCTGTGGATTAAATAATGTCTTTTTGGAGTATTTAGTCAGGTAAGTCATGCAGAAAATCAAGTATTACACGGGAAACTTTATAATAATAAAATTTTAACAATTGGTGGTATAATGATCGTAAAATATTGGATATAAATGCTATAACAATGATTGATTACATTTTATCTTGTTTGTTTTCCATTTTGAAAAGGGAAAAATACGTAAAGGAGAATCTAATTATATTTTAAATAACTTTGGGTTTTAGGTAAAAAATATGAATATATATGATAAAAAACACATTAAAAGTTAGTTCTATTAGATGACACGTCTACTATTGTACTATGGAATCCCGTTTTCTAACCTAACTTAATCAAACCTAATCAAATCTATATCTATTTGCAAACCTATCAAAATCAAATCTAACCGAACCTAACAAGGAGAATCCACGCCCTGTCAAATAAAATTTTCAAATCTAAAAATACAGCTGGGTATTACATCTTAAAAAAAGAATATGAAAATATCTTAGGACGCAGTTTTCGAGCAAATAATTATTAAAAAATTGTTTCGAGAGCTATTTTTATGTTCCGAACGTATAGGCTAAAAATTTTAGTTCTTAGAATTTTTTCAAATTTCAGAGATGATCCAGGCTGTGGAAATCTTATCACATTCCTCCAATTTCTCTTCATCGCCGTACATGGCTTCGTTACAACGCATCAGTTTGGCACCGTCAAGCCGAAGATTCATATGACTGCCTACTTCAAACTCGTCTTCTTCTTTTTCATCACGAGCGTTTTCAATAACTGGGCGTTCAGTTTCAACATTCCAGTGCCATTACATATGATTTTCCGGGCCGTAAGTATTACAATATATTATTACTTCCATTTGCAACCATTACCATTTTATGTACTTACCATTTTTACTTCAATAAAAAATGGTAGAATTTGTGCGATAAACTTACTTTGTTTTATTGTGCGAATAAACAAAACTACATACAGTTGATACAATGATACAATGAGATATCATTGTCGCGCTTGTATAACCGTAATGAATTGCATTTGCCCACGCTGAAATAA
>JAODAC010034396.1:0-13631 GCA_027575185.1 Mimaenictus wilsoni
ATTTAATGTAATTCATCAGCGATCGCGACATTCGCACATATAATCTATGAAACCAGCAATTTGGGCCAAATATGCCGGGATAAAACACAAATTGGTAACTTCCCCGAAGTTAGTAATAATTAGGTGCTGTCCAAGGTCGCTTAGCATGAAAATAAAATAAAACATGTTGGACCAATCGCAATGGTCGAAGAGGCAAATATGCCAGATGCATTTGATTTGTAACACTTAATTTAACTCAATGTACCACTTTTCTTATATACCGGCATGCTTTAACTTGCATTGCTTGCTAAAGTTGTTTACGATGGGAGCCAGTAAATTCACCGCGGAATAATCACCGCTAGTAAATCACCGCTGGTATATTCACCACTACGAAAATTAAATAAGAACAAAAGAATTACGTGCATACATAATTAATTTAAATGAAATTGACGTTTATAATGAAAGTGTCCAAGTTAAGACAATCAGATTCATATGATATTATCGTATAATCGTAATGAAAACAAATCAGCTGTGAAATATGAGTATATATATATATATAGAACATTTTGGTGCCCGTGTTCCTCACCGAACTAACTAACAATAAGGGTTAAGAAGTTAATTGCTCAGCATTTCCTATGCACATTCGTGAATGTGTCTCATGGGTTATCAAACCGTTGTTGATTGAACTTTTTAGCTAATTAATTGCGAGATATTCCTTAACAATGATTGCAACTTATACACGACAGAAGAAGTTGCTCGTTTAGGGGCATTTGTTATTAAAAAGATACGGATAAGGGGGATTTTTATAATAGCGTTTAAATAACGTTTAAAGTCATCTAATTTGTACTTATACAATGACACGTCGACTTTTTATAACACTTAATGTGTAAAATATTTCAAAACCTACTTTTAGACTTAATTAATACTGAAGATTCCGCTTAATCGGGACATATCGAACAATTTACGCTTTGTCCCGATTAAGAAGTGTCGCAATTATCTGTAATTCAATAGAAATATTTAAAATGTACACAAAATAAATCTACAACAAAAAAGAATATAGAAAATAGATTAAAAATTCTATAACAGCAATTAAATTTATAAGAACGCCAGTAAATTATGAATCTTGGAGTAGTTTGTCGAAACTGGTTTGACTTTGGTTCTTGTGGTAAATTAAAATTTCTTATGTAAAATTAGCGTAAATAATGTCCAATTTTACACTGTACAGATTAAATTTACATTATTCCGGCCATACGCCTATAGACAATGTCGAAAGGGGTCCCAAATTCAACATTATGAGTTACGTAGTATGTCCATGTGAAACCCAAGACGCCACATTTGAATCCCATGCCGGCACATGGGAAACCCAGGCATTTGCTTTTATTATCCCGGTTAAATGGAATCTTGTGGCCCACCGGGGCAACATAGTGCTTTGGCCTACCACGCAGCAGGACGGGTTGCAATCATTGTTAAGGAATATCTCGCAATTAATTAGCTAAAAAGTTCAATCAACAACGGTTTGATAACCCATGAGACACATTCACGAATGTGCATAGGAAATGCTGAGCAATTAACTTCTTAACCCTTATTGTTAGTTAGTTCGGTGAGGAACACGGGCACCAAAATGTTCTATATATATATATATACTCATATTTCACAGCTGATTTGTTTTCATTACGATTATACGATAATATCATATGAATCTGATTGTCTTAACTTGGACACTTTCATTATAAACGTCAATTTCATTTAAATTAATTATATATGCACGTAATTCTTTTGTTCTTATGTAATTTTCGTAGCGGTGAATATACCAACGGTGATTTACTAGCGGTGATTTTACTGCGGTGAATTTACTGGCTCCCATTGCAAACAACTTTAGTAAGCGATGCAAGTTAAAGCATGTCGGTATATCAGAAAAATTGTACATTGAGTTAAATGAAGATTTACAAATCAAATGCATCTAGCATATTTGCCTCTTCGACCATTGCGATTGGTCCAACATGTTTTATTTTATTTTTATGCTAAGCGACCTTGGACAGCACCTAATTATTACTAACTTCGGGGAAGTTACTAATTTGTGTTTTATCTCGGCATATTTGGCCCAAATTGCTGGTTTCATAGATTATATGTGCGAATGTCGCGATCGCTGATGAATTACATTAAATTCTGAATACCCAACACGCGCCAACGATCGCTGCTGGCGACAGATCATCGAATTTACAAATCTGTACTGGGTCGCTCTCGCCGCGTCTTATTAAATGGAATCTTGTGGCCCACCGGGGCAACATAGTGCTTTGGCATACCACGCAGCAGGACGGGGTTCGATCCCCCGCGGTGGGTACCATTAGTGTGAATTAATTCACATCACACACTATTCAACTACTGCACAACACAACTACACTACAAACAATTACGCAACAACCAGTACTAAAAAAAACAACGCAACTACAACATCAAGTCTCTGAACTGAAAATAAAGTTACTTTTTGGAATGTTGTCCCGACAAAATAGTGAAAGTTTATATTACTTAACAGATTTGTCATTGTGACAGAATTTGTCCCTAATAAACGGTTGTCCATATTATCAATGTCCCGATTAAGCTAAATCTACTCATACAGTAGACTCCGCTTAAGTAAATAACCCTTGAAAGTTCAAATAAATTAGCCCTTCCGAAATATCATTTACCTTAATCTATAGAATTTATTATACCATCAATTTAATGTCTATTAAATATTTTATTATTATCTAATTTTCCCTCTTTCAATTATGCACAGTTCAACAGTGTATGTATATCGAGCACATAGTAATAAATATACGTCAAATGAATACATTTATAATAAATGAAAACATAATGTAAATCTCAAACAGCCCTCGTTAATTACCATTTTACGATATACAATTTTTCTCCACAAACGCACGCCGTAAAACGCGACCAGTTAATTAACTCGCCAATTACGACTTGGGGCACACACATGAAAGCATAACTCGAAAATAAAAGCGCATAAAACTTTATGCATACACATCTACGTATACGTACATATATATATACATACACGCATAGGGCACTATTGAGTAATTACTTTCAACCGGCACAGGTGTAGTGTAGCGATATTTGCATAAATTGCGCACGTTACGAGCATCTTCAAAGTACGCAAGTTTCCCTCGGCGCCGCCGTTCGCGCGTAAAAATTACACCGTTTTATATATTCGCCCCCGGCTTCAAATGACTAAATTTTCATTACGCAGCGAAATATAATTTCCGATGCTGGCGGTGCCGATGCCGGGCGTGTTTTGCGTGCGGGCAATGCGCGCAAGAAAAGTGACGGTCGAAAATATTTCCCTTTGGCTTAAGTGCCTAATTCCATTAACCGAAGCGTGCGCACAAAGCACCACGCCACATGAGAAAATGTCTAAACATCGAGGCACCGCTTTTGGCCCTTCACCGCTAAATACACTTAAAACTATTTAATTATTCACGCAGCGAAATTAGCGGTACACGTGCCGCCACTAGCGCCACCACCGCGTGGGAGTGTACCTAAAAGGTTTTTCACGGGTTTGAGATTGTACAAAGGGTGGTGGCAACATCGAACACACCTGTGTACGACGTGTAAGTAAGAAATATTTAAGAATGACTTTCAGTTTGTACCCGTAATTGTGTTATTTTGGCCTAGTTTGTAAAAGCTTTGCGTTTTAGTCATGTTTAGGTTGGTGCAGGAGTTTAAAAGGATAAAGTGTATACATTTTAGCCTTTTAAATTCTGTTTAGGGATATGTGGCTGTGCAAAGGGTAATAAGCAGCACCAAACACACATGCGTGTAAAGGGTTTATGATATTTAAGAATGACTACAAAGTTTTACACCTAATTATGTAGTTTAGACCTTATTTGTACATATAGCGTTTTAATTTTGCTGAAAATGCTGCACACATGAATCTTAAAGCTTCTCAGGATGGTGGTAGTTGTGCAAAGAGTAATAGGCAATAATATACGCAAATGTATCAACCAAGAGTAAGAAACAAGGACCCCAAATTGTGCCATTTTGACCTAGTTTGTACATGTTTTGCCTTTTAGTCATGTTTATAATTCCTCACAAGACGTGTGTTGACTCTATTTCTGAAAAGTGCAGTCGGGTCATCCTTGAGCCATTCCCAGGGGATGAGAATGTCTTAACCTTGTTTGGCACATGCCAAATATTATGTTTTGTCTGGATGGTCTCTAGTGAGTTGGGAGTATGCGGTAGAGTTGGCATTTGCCCTTTTCTTGGTGTTAGGTTCTTTATTTTATAGTTTCCAGGTCGTAAATGGCTTAGTTTGTTACTTCCGAAAACATTTTAAGCTTTTACAAACAAACTGAATGGTCTTGAGGTTAAAGTAGTCATTAATCAAGTTGAAATTGGCGTGTCCTGTTATGGTAGAGTCACATAAGTTATAATAGTGCAAAAGGGGCAATGCAAATGGAAGAAATATACTCTTCATAGTCATATCCTCAAAACTTCTGTCGCTCAGAATTAAGTTTTGATATAAGGAAGCAGGTTTCGTTAAAAATGATAACGGAAAATCCGACGGATTATATACTTGACTGAATTCAATCAGGTCCTAGAAAGTTTCAAGGGAATAACTATTAATACTGGGGAGTATTGGGAAAGTTGCAAATCGTTATTAGCAAATACTGCGGACATTTGTTCATAAAAAAATTACTCAAAATTGAGATTTTTACGACCTCTAGGAAAATAACGAAAGAAGAACATAATGGCAGAGAAGATGAACAAGAAATATTCTTCTGGAACTTCTTTTCAAAATGGGGTTTACCCAGTGGCAGGTTAAGGGGTCTGGGACCCTTTAACTTTTACGTTTGGTCCTTTCACTTCTATAGCAGTGATATCAAACATATTTATTGTTATTTCGATCAGCAGTTTGTCCCGAGAGGTATTCTTTAACCTTGGGACATTGAAAGGATCCTTGGGTTGCCGAATTGAAATCGATTGCCCATCTTTCCTAGGTCAAGTATGCTTAGGAAAGATAGGTGTACTTAAATGTCACTTCGCACTCTCAGGGCTTCTCATTACGAAAAGGTTCACCTAGAGTAGTGTATCCTAACGTGGGGCCCACGCCTCACAGAAGGTCAATTTCATTGTTAAGGACAATTGGGCTAGGTATGACAAAAATAACCATATGAAAAATAATCATATAATAACGGTTGGCCTTGAGTACAAGGATGAGCACCCTGCGAACATACCCCTCTGAACATATTTGTGCAGCCCACGAAGAATTTGAGAATTGGGTTGCACAAGTGGGTCGCGCAAGTGGGACCTATAATTCGAAGACGAAGAAAAAATATTGAGCATTTTTACTGATCCGATCATAAAAACGATTGCTTATCCTTGTTTTAGTAGACTATTAGATTAGTGAATAGTAGAGTAGTGTATAGTATAATATACAAATAAGAGTTAGCCATGTACAAAATATCTGTACATGGCTAACTCTTGCAATAGTTTTAAGTAAAAAGGAGGAATATCGTTACACCTGGACGAAATGGGTAGCCGTTTACTCTCAGCTCGTTTTTTTTCTCAAGGTTTTGATGTGAGCATGGCTATTACCCCACAATTAGTGTACCTGTCTCTAGAAGTACACCTCTTTTTCAAGAGGTACATTTAAATGAATGTCTTTAGCTACAAACGAATTATTATATAAATATTATTATATTACCCACCTGGGCAGCCTAGTGGTAGCATCTCCGCTTACCACGTAGGAGTACGGGGTTCGATTCCCCGAGCTGAGCAAGCCACCGGGTGAATATTACTCACCCACAACTTACCACAAACACTTAGAACACTAAAAACATTCAACACCCAATATTCTATCCTCAACATTCAACACTCAACTTACAACTACTACCACACAACAACTACTACAACAACAGAAACAACACACAATTGTAAACACAAAAATTGTAAACATACAAATATATATGTACAAACACGGCGGAAAATTTATTATTATATTATTACAATATTATTACAAAATATTATTTGGGAAGTTAACAATTGTCATTTGAAAAACTTGCTCTAAACGTTATTTTCTCCTCTACAATATCACATTAGTATCAACAAAACAAAATTTAGACATAAATATAGCCATAACATTCCGGAACCGATCACAACTGTTTGAAAGACAGTCCCTTGAGGCGCCAGTATCGTATGTCTTTGTTACAGGAAGCAGAACGGAATTAGTCAGATTTATGTGCGACAGATATGATATAAGCACTATCCTGCTGCGTTAGCCGGCGCGGCGACCGGTAGTCGGGCAGTTGTGGTGTGGCGTTCCGACTTCGAAACGCATCCGTCGAAACGGTGGTATACGGTTTCGGCGACATAGGCACGGAAAGCCCCATGTCTGAGTCGCCCGATTGTGATATAAGTTTTGGCCAGCAACTAACGCAGCAGTGCTAATGTTGACTAGATGCTGAAAGGTGAGTTCGGATACTAGCAATGCACGGATGCACGGGCCTGGTCGGTTAGTCGCATGTGCATGGGCGGTTGCGGAGCACAACCGGCGGTCGGCAAATTGATTTTGTATGTTCCGGAAATTGTCGCCAACTGACCGGGCCAATCGACTCGTGACAATCGGACTGCAATAATACGTAATGCCGTGTGTCTCACAACTAGCAATAACAATACCACTGTCCTATTCGAAGGAACAAAACGACTTAGAATTCGGAGCAGATTTAACGAGCGTTTAGCTTTACTCATTTACCAATTTGAGGAGAACAATATTCTTATTACCAAAAAATGTTTAACTTTTTCAAATATAAATTGCATTTGGAAAAAGGAAAACTACAAATGACTATCGTTTGCAACAGTGTTTGGCATGAATTCATCCTTTAATTATCAATAAAGTCATAAGATAACGTAACTATTTATGCAATATAAAATTAAGAAAAATTAAACCATGTTCAAACTGTTACTATGCCCTTTTACGATACTAGATAATTTGCTTCCCTCATGGGACATGCGACTAATCGCTAATGATAATAAATACGTTTACAAATCAGTGCGTATCGACAGTGGATTCGATTATGTGCACGTAATAGCGTATCTACGAGGCTCCTCTTGACTTGGCAATTACCTAATGAAGGCGAGGGCCGAAAATCCCAACGCGAGGGCGACAATTACAATAGAAGCGAAAAAGGGTGCCATCCGCGCAAGGGTTACAAGCCTCAGTGTTTGCACAGACCTTCGACTCATGCAAAAATTACACTCCACTTTTTTCGTCAAGCAAAAACAAAGGCAAAGAGTCATCTACATTAATCATAATTACTTTTACTTATTCACATTGTTCAAGTAGGATTCTGTTGTATCCATAGTAACTTCTGGGTGACTTCAAAACTGAATATAAAATTAGCTGACCCTGAGTGTCAGTCATTGTAAGTAATTACCAGAGAAAATCTAAGATAAAGAAGCACATGTTATATTAGTGACCTTGAAACAAAATTGTTTAGTTCAACCCAATTTGTTAGATGGCGCTGTAGGAAATCGGCTATATTCGGGGTTTCCGACCAGCAGCGAGTTTTGAAGTGTTAATAAACAGTTTCGTTTCATTTATTGTTCTGCATGACATAGCCTTTTTGCTTTTGTTATATTGTCATTAGTTGATTTAAAAAGACTCTATCATTAAAGAACGACTACATGCTACATGCAGATTGAATCTATCGGCTTCTTTCCGGTAATGTAAGTCTGAAACTGTAAGGCGACTAAAACCATCAAGTTGGTCATCCTCTAAAACAAAATACGCGAATGTTCCAGCACGACCCAGAAAATTTACATTTGATGAAAATAATATGTAATATGTTTTAAAATAAATGTATATTTGAAAAATTGTCTTTAAATTTAAAAACAGTATTTAAAATTAATGAAGTCAAATAACAAAAAGTGGCGCCCTCCGTATTTGCGGCTTGGGTTGAACTAAAATCTGTTGCAAATTTTACTGTAGCACTTGTGTTACTATACATATGTATTATCTATGGTCATGACCAATTCCAAATGTGTCTTGAAAGAAGACATTGATTTTAAGAGTATTGATCATCTTAAACTGTAACGGAATGAGCATCCTGGTATTTCTTGTCATTCCTTGGATCACCGCATTTGCAATTTTATATGAAATAGGCAGTCAGTAATTTATAGATTGTAATAGGTACAAGGTTGCTCTCCAAGATCATTTCTGGGCACATGTCTGAAGTCTTAGTAGTATTCACAGACATCTATGAGATAAATCTTGACCTGAGAGATAAATCTGGACGGTACTGGTAGTCTAATGGAATTGAAAATAGAATAGATTTCAAGTATGAAATGAGCATACTCATACATACAGCAACTCGGCTGACTTTCTTACAATTGTAGTCAGAGAAGGCGGCTAGAGAATGGATTCTAAATGAATTTTCAGTCAGCTGAAGGTCCTTAGATACTGAAGTTCTTGCACTATATTGCACAATTCTAATAAATCATTCCTTCAGTAAAAATTGTGCTTTATGCTAGTTGCTTTCGCCTTCCGGCATAATGAATTAACTTTCAAGTAAGAAATTATTAGTAATAATCCAAAATTACCCAGAGACCACTGTAAATAGGGGGGTAATTGAATTCAAGGAATTCTCAGTTATATTTTCATGAATTCAAAACAAAACCAAGGTTAATACCATGTTTATGTATTCACATTCCAGTTAAACCGGACTTAGACTTTCGAGGGTTTACCTCAGATTTCCTTTAAAGTTTTGGTTTCGTTCAGCATCGACTGATTTTGAAATTTTCAGTTTCCAAAGCCAATGGTCGGAACAAGGGCGCTTCATTATTGCCTAATCTTGAAAGTTTCATTTTCAATACCAGCATCGACACCGATACGCACTCGTGCGACTGATTTTGAAAGTTTGTTCTTTTATAATAACAACAAACACTAAACACCAGTGTGCAGTGTTTGCGGGACCTGACTTTGAAAATATACATTTTCACATTTCAACTGGTAAGTTGTAAGTTGTACGTTGGTAACTGGTAATTCTAAAATTATTGTCAGGCTAAAAATGCCATCACACCCTAAGAGAATTTCATAAGCACTATGGAATGGCTAGCAATAGTAGGTCTGGAATAAGTCCAGGTCCGATATAGAGTAAGTCATCATCTTCTTCTTCTTTTTCGCGAGCAGCTAATTGCCTTTCTCCCAGAATTATTCTGGCCCGGGGTGAAGAAGACTTCTTTAACAACAACCACTAATATAATAATAGATGTTATAATATAAAAACGAGGTTATTACCTTGAGACCCTTCGAGTTTTAAGTAGCGTCCTTTTCAACTATATGAGTTTTTCAAACTGTTTATAGCTGCGCCCCCTTTTTTAATACACTTCCTTGGCGCGCGCCCCCGCCCCCGTATTTAAAAATATTTTCTTCAGGCCTTTCAGTTTTCGTGTTAAAGTTATATCACGATAGTACATGTGTTCAGTAATGTCGCCAAGTTCTCGACTACGCAATGTCTATAAATATCCTCCCGCAATTTGCTGTTGTTTGCCGCTATCCCTTTCACTTCGTTCCAGGTCTTGCGAACGTTCGCAATTCCTGCATGATTGTGTGACGCCATGTTGTTCTCGGGTGGTTCCAGTTTAGGGCTTGTCGCTGGATATCTATGCATACTGATGTTAGGCTACTGCGCACGAAATCTCTTCATTAGTGATCCTTTGTAGCCAGAAGTTTCGCAGTATTTGGCGTAGGCATTTGTTGACACACACCTGTAGCTTGATATTGATTGTTTGTGTGATTTTCCAGGATTCACATCCTTAAAACAGGATCGACTTTACGTTTGTCTTGAATATTCTTATTTTGGTGTTCATCAAGTAGAAAGTGTTCTTCCAAATAGGGTTCAGGAAGCCAAAGGCGGTTTGCGCTTTGCGGCTGCGCATCTCTACATATAGTTCAAGACCGCCTGCCCGTCTCATCTATCACAGTTCCTAAATGCACGAACCTATCAACTTTTTCTATTACTTCGTTATTAATTATGTCTAGAAATGTATGTATTCTCCAGAAATTTCTAAAATGTCGGGTTCGAATACCGGAGGATGTAACGTCTTCGTCTAATCTTCTAATACTATCACTCTCTGATATGACTAATTAATTTGTTTTTTTTTTGATTTACCGAGCATCCACTGCTATGGTCATTAGCTCTATTCAATTCTTGTTCAATGTAATTAGTCATAATAGAGGCTAATACTATTGATAAGAAGAAGAATTCACTTTACTCTGCATCCCCACCGAGAATCGAACCCGGGACCTCGTGGGCAGTAGTCATCAACCATACCACTGCACCACTTGGCTGGACAATCTACTAATTAACTTGAAAAAGAATTAGGCAAAAAAGCACAGAGGTCGGTATTTGGTAAATGGAACAAAAAAAAACTTAATTAACTCTACGGAAAAACAAGGAATGCCTAACTAAAAACTTGAATCTGTTGCTGTTCGGGGCAATTCGTCTAAATTGAATATATTTGTACATGGGAAGAAAGTTGGAAATATGTAACTAAATCAGATAAAGATTCTCTAACAAAAGTAACGAAGTTGTTTCTCCAGCGATGAATACCAGTCAAAGCACATTCCCGGTAATTATAGGGTTTGAATCACTGTTTATAGTCAAAACGTACAAAAATCCTTCGATAACTTAATGATACGTAATATATCGAAATAAATAAACATTGGTAAAATTTAATCAATTAGCAATCTGTTGCCAAAACAACAATAAGTGGAGTTAATCGCATGAAAAACATTACGCCGTCATAAAATTCATGAGCACATCGCACTATCCCCGTTTTTTCCGACAGTATTTGCTTATGCCCGAAGCCATCATCGACTTACGTCGCAAAGAATGCGCTCATCCATCCGGAAGAATCGACCACATGTTTGGTTTTACCTTCGTGGAGGCACCCCTGAATTACAAGTAGCTTGTGCGCACTAAGCACACCCCAGCAAAACACTTAATTTAGCGATGGAGTGTTTTATGAGATGGATTAAGCACTAAAGCAGCAAATATACATGACCCGATGAATCGGAAGGAATTCATTCAATACGACATCAAACGCCAAACATGGCACCCGCCAAAAATATGCCATATGTTGGCTAACAACGCACACAGTGTCGAGTCGAACTAGTTGCGTTTTCCTTCGAAATGTAATTATACGCTGACGCGCAAGCAAAAGTGGCAAATGAATAGCTACAGCGCTGATTGAATCTGTGCGATGTCCTGTGATTTGCCATCCGGGCATTTATTGAGTTTTACACCGACTGCATGCGACGATTAGTGATGATGGCGTAGGGAGATTTTGCATCCTGCAAAAGCACTGAATCGCTTCGAGGCTTCCAGGAGAAAGTACATTATAAGATTGTCAGTTTCAATAAGAGTGCTCTCGTTTTCCGGGGGGTCGCCCGATGCGATCCTCCCACACTTTGGCGTGCGAAGTGTGGAAGCTGTTAGGCGACGGTGGTGGAATGAGACAGGGGGCGGCAGTGGTGAGACGGTGGCGGCGAGGACGTAAAGTGAAACCGCTCCCCACTGGCAAGAGCTTCGCCGCTTCGACTGTGAGGGTAAAGTATAGGCATATATTTTGGTGGCAAACGGTCCCTCGGACTGTTGGAACTTGAGAGGAGATGGGAGTTGCCCGCTTGTGCAGCTTATGATTATTGAATTATGCCATTAACGGACCCTTCCGATTTCGGATGCTGGATTCTATATGTTCACAGGGCTGTGGGTTATGTAGGATATAAACATAACCTTTTAAGAAAAGAGAAATAATCGTAGCCTGCGGTAGATTTATTTGGTTTTGGTTCGAAATTTAAATATTATTTAAAGACATATCACAAAGTACTTTTCTGTGTTAAATAGCGTCACCAGAATTTCAAGTAAGTATAATATCCCGACAGTACATTTAATTAAAGTACAATGGTTTTACACACAAAAATCAGAACCTTTTTTTTGTTTGATTTTACCGAGCATCGATTGATATTGTCATTAGCTTTATTCAATTTTTTTCAATGTAATTCATCATATTAGAGGTAAATACTATTGATAAGAAGAATAAGAACAATTCATTTTACTACACACCTCCACCGAGAATCGAACTTGGGACCTTGCCCACGTTGAGCATACCCCTGCGCCACTTGGCTGAATAATATTTATGATTATTTCTGGATTTGTCTTCTTTCTCGTGACCGTACCGATCTTTACTTCTTAGGAATATTCGTATTACAAATGCCCTAGATACTCGGAAGCAACTAATATAATCTCCCAGGAATATCAATTTAACCTTAGCTTTGGTATTAATAATTATTGCATAGAAGTTCCTAAGGCACAGAGCATATTCTGTATTAACTAATAATGTGCGCATACATGCTCAAGGCCAAGGGCGGTCCAAGAAATGACAATGTATGATTCAACAATTGGTATCTCTTACACTATTACAGTGTTTCCCACTCTCGCAAGCAAGCACTCCGTGAAACGTGTTTACATTATTTTCATCGTTACAAACTTTCGTCACTTTTCTGTTTCCTCAATGCCATCTACAATTATTGGTCAGTAAAATATTGTGTTTGTTTTCTTATTTGTCGCGGTCAAATAGTTGAGAAACGCTGCACTTCCACATATACGAACAATAAGTGGCAGCTGGTAAAGTTATAAACTGCTGACAAACATTTGTAAAAATGCGCCTAAATATGTCATTCACAATTCGCAGTTTGCAAGAGAAATATCTGTAGAATATCTGAATTTTAATAAAACAAAATATAACATAGGGTTGCTAAATCTATAACAAAGTGACTGTATTATTTAGTGGGTACTGTTTTAATATTTAGCCTTGAAATTTTTAATATTTTTTAAAATATACGGAAAGCAAAACACTTATCTCGTGCCCAATATCGGTAAGAAAGACACCGAACAGAAAGAATTGAACAGATCAAATGTATCTAGTGCTGAAAAGTACCAGATAGACATGCGAAACAATATCGATATTGATAAAAATCGATTTATCTGCCTCAAAATGTCGATATTTATCGATAATTTCACTTTCCATAATATTGATATATCGATATCGACATTTTTGATATAGTTTTGACATTGATATAGTCATTGACGTAACCTCCATCTGAAAAGTATGAGAAGTTCAAAATTGGCAATTTTTCCACATTTTAGGTTTTATATAATAATCTTTAGGTTTTATATAATAATCGATAATCGATATAATCGATATTTGGTGAAATTTTAAAATTAACATAAATATCGCTGCTACATTAATCTACTTTTATTTATTATTATGATTATTATATTTGCTGAAACCCATATACAGATGGTGATCCTGAATTTCGATTTGATCGATATTGATAAAATCGATATTTTCAAGACGATATTTCGATATCGATATATGGAAAAATTGCAAATATCAATGTCGACAAATATAGATATTTCATCGTCTGACATGTCCAGTACCAGAGTAAGTTATGAATCGTCAGACGATCAAATTTTTGAAGATTTCGACATTTTTATTTGAAAATTATCTTCAACATGTCACGATATCTACAACCACAATCCGTCACATTTTAATACTCGAAATTATATGTTACTTTACGCTGATGACACAAC
>JAODAC010034440.1:0-13623 GCA_027575185.1 Mimaenictus wilsoni
CACTATCAAAACAAAGTGTTTCCTTCAGTTATTACAACCTTGATACAAATGAATATGAAAATTAGTAAGTCAGTAACTTGGGGAAATGCATATTACCATCTGTTCGCGCCAAGTACGCTGCTAGGGACATTTTGCCCCTTGGTACGTAGGGTTGGTAGCGCTTATTGCCAAGCTGCGCAAGCGTCTGGCCGACTAACTGCTGCCCACTTAAGTTGGCATCTTTGGGGCTTCTTGCGCTTTGAAATGTGTGAAATAAATCAGTTCTTATAAGTTATATTGGATTTGGCAATTTTAGTGTGAAGTTTTTTTGAAATTATATTGGAGAGAAAGTACTTAGTATGGTGGTTTTTGAGGTATTTACTATTACCCTCATCAGGCCATCAGTGACTTGCGTTTTTCTTCCTATGAGTTAAATTTCGTGTTACTATCACTTTCAAAACAATGCGATATCTTCAGGCTTTATGACCCTGCAATGAAAGAACCTCCAAACAAATGATATGAGCCTAATGACATCCTTTAAATGATATTCTCAGAATGGAACATGCTATGAATCAATCCTCTTGGGATCTGGATGTTTGTCTACAAAGGACCTAGGTGTTCTTCAGGGTGTACTATAAGCCTCTGGAAAACGTAAGCTTGGTCCTACGTTTACGACCTAGATACAAATAAATATGAAAATTGGTAAGTAAGCAACCTGGAGAAATGCATATTACCACCACGCTGGAAAAATGGTGTTAATTGTATTGAGTTATGCTTGTAAAGCAACCGGGGAGGCGAAAGACAAGAGAAAATTACAATGATGGTTAGTTGTGTGGTTTTTGAGGTATTTACTGTTACCCGCATCAGGCCATCAGTGACTTGCGTTTTGCTTCCTATGAGTTTAATTACGTGCGATTTTTATTTTTAAAACAAAGCGTTTAATTCAGGCTTTATGACTCTGTAAAGAAACAACCCCTAAACAAATGATATGAGCCTAACGAAATACTTTGTATGAGATTCTTAGAATGGAACATGCTATGAATCAAACCTTTGGGATCTGGATGTTTGTCTACAAAGGACCATGGTGTTCTGAAGGGTGTACTTTAAGCCTCTGGATAACGAAAGCTTGGTCCTGCGTTTAATTTCCTGTGAGTTTCACTATCAAATCAAAGTGCTTCCTTCAGTTATTACAACCTTGATAAAAATGTTAAATTCTCTGAGAATGCAAGAATAGCCTAAGGCAACTGGCTAAAAACCACCTAGCCAACACGAACAAAGGTCATGGGACCAGATCTGTTTTGTGGACTCACCATTAATGGCTGGAAGAGGGATACCCATCCAGAGATGCAGAGACCGAGCACATAATCTGGTCATGCAAGTCAGCGAAAGATATGAGATGCAACCTCCTTGGCAAGGATATCCTATTATCCGAGGAAGTAGGTGGGTTGCCACCCAAGGATTTTGTAACGAACATGACCTAGGGCTCCTTTCATGTTAGGCACTTCACATGAAGCTTGCTCTCTCACGGGTTATTTGTTTCGCCAAGTCAATATGAGACATAAAATATTCTGAAGGTGAAAATTTCCAGAAACAAATCATTATGGGAAATTTCCTTCAGAGGCTCTACTCATTTTTACAAAAGGCTTCCGTACCTCGTAAGATTGACACTAACAAGATGACCTAAAGAGGGGTTAGAGCGTCCCTGGAATAAATCGCCTTGGGTTCATGGATTGGACTGGTTGTAAAATTTACTGTCAACTTAATTGTCCAAAAAAAGTAAAAGTGAATTATGTCGTGACGTCATTATCATCCCTGACCGACAACCAGGCGCCTCCCTTTCCCCTGGGAGGGTCAACACCTTTAACTTTTTTAATAATCCCATCCTATGTGCATTAAAGCCACGGTTTATGGTTGCCTTTTTTCGCGCGCGTTTCCTTTCCATTACATCTTCATGGCGGCGGCGTGCACATTGTCGGGACGGAATTGGACTTTTATGGAAATGCGGATGCAAATTGCGAAACAGCATAAATATCAGCACACGTTGGCGGACGCGAATATTAAAGACATTCAACGGCGCGGTCGAAGCGGCGACGCATCGCTTTGGAATCATTTCCCGGGCGCGGCCGTAAAATAAGAGAGCGGTCGTGAAAGTTTACGCCGCGTTGTAGTTTTGAAGCAGTGTATCATAATGGGCATTAGTTGAATGACTATGCGACACGGCACGTATTTTTCCACCTTGTGCATTTTGTAAGTTCCTTAGAACATTTATTATGTTATGACTGTCCTGAAGGAATGAAGACCGAGGAATGATCATCTATATCCTTGAATAACTGAATATTTATAGAGCTCTCTTATAAATCCACAATTCTATTAAATTGAAGGAAATCTATTCAAATAATTGGCATTTCTTTAAGTGTATTTATAGATCAGGATAGGAATAATGAAAACTTTGCCAAGTAATGCAAATATTTGATCCCAAAAAGTAGTAATGGAACAATGAGTCCGTCCCGTGCTTTTTGTAAGTTCTTGAAGCATTTATAATATGATTGCTGGTATATCCTGTTAGAATAGAGATCGAGGAGTGATTGTTCACTAAAGATTTGAATAACTCAATTGACTTTCCAAGTTATTACAATTTGTTTGAGGGTATCTACAGATCAAGAGACGAATTTCGATGTATTTTTTTCGAAGGAAAAATAGACATTTTGCAAATGACCCGTGCATTTTGTAAGTTCTTCGATACTGAGATGTTATTGTTATTTATATCCTTGATAAACTCAACTTAATTACAACCGGCTTCACACTGCTGGATCGGAAAAGGAGCTCCTATATCAGAGAGAAATGTGGTGTCCCGGTGGATTCGGGGGCGCACACTGGAGTGGAACGTTCAAGTTTTGTTAAAATAGCCAGAGACGGAAAAGCAAACACAAAACGACACCTAGGCAGACCTCCAAAACGATGGAAAGACAGCTGGCAGTCAACCTCATAAGAAAAGCAGGCAAACCCAACATGATATTATCGTCAGAACAAGTCGCAACGACTTACGATAAGAAGAAAAAGAAAAAGAAGAATACCTCAATATTTATAGAGCTTACTTATAAATCCAAAACTCTATTAAATTGAGAGAAGTTATTTTCAAGTAATTGGAACTTGTTTGAATGTATTTTCAGATTAGGGCAGGATTTTTCTCTCAATTTTAATGGATATAATGAAAATTTTGCAGATGAATCAAATATTTGATTCGGAACTATACAATGTGATTAATGGTAAAAATATAAGACGAAAAGTGCCTGCGAGAGAGACTAGGTATGTTGAGGGATTGACAAGAATGTGGAATGGGGATTGCTGAAGAATTTGCTGGAGAAGGTACATAAAAAGGATGATGATTGATATAAGATACACGGAACAGTTGTCAAGAACCAGAGGATACAGTAAATGGAAGAGGTAAAACCGAATTCACTATTTTTGGTGAAATGGCTGCTCTCGCCGAAGTCAAGGACACAACTGAGGATAAGAATAATGTGATCTGATAATCGTACGCATTGAAAAAAAGGGGTAAACCTTGGAATTGGAATTCACTGGCCAAATTGGAACGTATCCATCACGATAGGCCACCTCCAGAATTCAGCGAGAAATCATGGCTATAGAGCTATGTGCCCAGCAGTGCTTCATAAAGTGCTACAAGGGTAAATGCATCTATATAATGGCAGATTGAAGCGGCACTAAATGTCCCTCGGGATGAGCAGTGTAAGTCAAGAGTAACTTGGAACTGCAAGAAAATGCTTAAGAAACTGGGGCCATGCAATAAACTCACAATACAGTAGGTACCTGCAAGGCATTGTAGGCAACACCAAGGCGGACATGCTGGCCAAGAAGGCAGCAGAAACCATCCTCCATGGTCCTAAACCAACCTGTGGAGTATCAATGTCCACAATAAAGAAATGGATAAAGAAATGATATCGTGTTAAACACAAGACAGCCTGGAGGAACGAGGAGGGCTGACCAACAAGCTGCCAGACGTGTTATACAACAGAGCCCTAGAAATTAAAATGTTGAAAAAATGCAACTTGTTAGCCTACTGACAGGTCATGTCGAGGTCTTGTACCACCTAGCCAATATTGGCAAAGGCGTCATTAAAAGATGCTGATTATTTAAATCGGAGGTAGAGACGACCGAGTACGTGCTCTGGACTTGTGTATCCCTAGCACCTGAAGACTAAGTTTGCTGAGGGATTGACAAAATAGTGAAGGGAAGATTGCTGAAGAATTTGTGAATTTGTGGTAAGGAATATGTCAGTGTTTATGCAGAGTACAATATAAGATTCAGGCCCCTCGCACAATCCTCCTCCTTATTCAGGAACTTAAGGAATTGCATGGAGTATTTTGAGAATAAAGGCATGAGCTCAGAAGATATTATAACATTGAGCTGGAAGCTGTTCAGAGAGGAGGAGATGTATGATTGGGATCGGACATGGCAACAGGATTCAGTGGCGGATTATTTATTAAGCACGAGCCTAGAGCCCTTTGTATATCGCCGGTGTAGAAGGTGTCTTCTTTGATACTGTTATAGAATATAGAATAGGGAAATGGACTCATTGGGTCCACGTGGCCTTTTCCAAATTGTAATATTTCGAGATGACAATAAAATCGTTGAGGCCCCCATAGGCATTAAATGTCTAGGTGTGTGCATCCCCATTATACACACCTAGACATTTAATCACTCTTAATATGTAGGTAAGAAGAAGTCAGTGTCATCGGAATGGAAGCAATGAGGGAACAATATGGTTGGATAGACTAGTAGGAGACAAATGATTTGTTTCATAATGATTGTATTGGCAAAGACAAAGGAAAGTAAGGTATTGGATTTTGTAATTTGTAATTAATGTTTAAGGAGGTATTTAACAAAAGGATATTCGATAATAGAATAATATGCCCTAGAAATCCAAGATTCTTAAAATCAACTCAAAGAAACAACAAAAGATCATACCCGATTATGTTGAAGATTAACAGAGGGGAAACCAATTTACCAATTTCGGGCAGCACAAATCGTGTTATCAAAAAGTACAAAATGTAGGTTATGGATTGGCGCAATGTTTTCCGAATTGATTTTCCCACGGATTGGGACCGTCCGTCCGCCGCGGCGCATGTTTCCCGTACCGCTCAAACGAAGTTAGCCGCCGGCATGCTGGGCATGACGTGGCGCTGTGAAGTCAATCAGAAAGTTCAGCGAATTATCCGCGTAATGATTGTTTGACTTGCCGGCGCGTGCGTCCGTTCTTGCCGCCGATGATGGATGAAAATGGGCACCATATGCGCGCGAGTCGAAACGGTTTTTTGCAGCGGGACGCAAACAGTAAGCGACGCAGCCAGTTGGTAAAACGAACGATATATAGCATGCCTGCCTGCTTGCATCGTGTGTGCGAACGAATTGCGCAAACATCGCCCCCACTGACGCCGCCTCCAGGCTCGCAAATCATCGCGTATGGAGCGTACAGGCTGAACGTACTTGACTCGCGTTGCGATATGCGTGTAATTGAAAAGTGTCGCTTTGGGCAATTCGCATCTACGTTTTCCCTGACACGCATTCAGGCTATTCATAACTATATCAGCTGACGTTCAGTTATTTGTTGCATTATGTTGCGCAGCACAATGCAAACAAGCGCCATGATGAAACATAAATAATTAACGTTCGTAGCAATGTAGTTCTTGAAATATCCCGAGGGAGGATATTTCTGGATTTTCGATACATTTTCACAGTTCGGTGAGAAACTACTGACGTGTATTAAACAATAACAAGTCAGTGATGCGCATATTTAGATTACATTCATCATCGACTATTCTACCAAAATGGATGATGTTAGGAATAACCACTGAGGGCGTCTGAGGGACCACTGAGAGAGTCTGAGAAACTACCGAGTATGTCTCAAGGACCACTAAGTGGGTTTGTAGGATCTTTGACGGAGTCTGGGAGACCATTGAGTGAACCTGAGGGAATAGTGAGAATGTCTGAGGGACTAGTGAAGGGGTCTGAGAAACTACCGAGGGAATCTGCGAAGGAATCAGACTATGTGGTGTTTCTTGTGGCATGTAGACACAATATTAGCCAGGAAGTACCTGCGCGAGATACTTGGTATGCAGAGGGATTGATGAAAATATAGAATGGGAGATTCATGAATAATTTGCGGGTGAGAGAAAACATACGAGTCTGTGGGGTTTCTGGCGGAAACATTCAGGGGGATAATGATATAAAGGGAACTAACTGATCGTATGCTGTGGGGAAAATTAAGGAATATCCTGAAATATGTCAGTGGTAATGGAGAGTACGAGTCGTCAGGTCACCACACCCGATAATCTTAATCGGGTCCGCCTGTACAAAATGTTACAGGAATGATTTGTAGGTCGATCATGCAACCCTCCTCCTTATTCAGGATATTCAGGTGTTGGATGGTGTATTTTCAGAATCGGATATAAGATATTATAGTCTCTAGCTCGAAACAGTTCAGAGATCTGGAGGTGTATGATTGGGATCAGATATGCCACCTGGGCTCAGTGGGGAATGCATTAGGTACTTGTCCAGGAGACCCTGTATTTCTAAGCCCTCTCCGATAAGGAAGAGAGTCACTGCACCGGGACTCACAGAGTGAACCTAAGGGATTAGTACCTTCACTGATCCCTCCACCGGGACCACTGAGGGAGTTCGAGGTACAAGAGATGGCGTCTGAGAAACTACGGAGGGAGTCTTAGGGACCACTGAGGGGGTTTAAGGGATCAGTTAAGCAATATGAGAAACTACGGAAGGAGTCTGATGGACCACTGAGGGTGTTTGAGAGTCCACTGAAGGAGTCTGAAGGAACAGTTTGGAAGTCTGTGGGATCAGGTTGGTTGTTTGAGGGACCACTGTGAGAGTCTGAAGGAAAGTCTGAGAGTCCAGTTTGGGAGTTTGAGGGATCACCGAGGGAGTCTGAGGGAGTTCGCGGGATAAGTGAGGGAGACTCCGAAACTACGGACGGGAATTAGGGCGAGTTTGAGGGACCACTGAGTAAACCTGAGGGATCAGTGAAGAAGCCTGAGAAACTACGGAGGAAGTCTGAGGGACCAATGAAGCCGTTTGAGACCACTGAAGGAGTCTGAAGGAGTTTGGAAGTCTGTGGGACCAGGTTGGTAGTTTGAGGGACCACTGAGGTAGTTTGAGGGACCACTGAGAGAGCCTGAGGAAACACTAAGGGAGTCTGAGAGACCCATTTGGGAGTCTGAGGGCCACTGTAGGAGTCTGAGGAAGTCGTAGGGATCATTGAGCAGAGTGATTTCAATTCACAATTCGAAGTGTATCACTTCCCTTTAATGATGTGGGTCCCAGGTGCGACCATCATGAATAATGTCTCTTACTAGATAGGATCCGGCTTGGCAATGCCTTAGTCAAAAAAAAATTAATGGGGGGCCTTTGTGATAACTGTATATCAGTTTTCAAACGTTCCTTTGTTCAGATTGTGGTTGATTTTGACTCGCATGCAAAAAACCTACACATAGAAAAAAAAACTACACATAGTTTTATTTCTCTCAGAATTCTCCTGAGAATGTAGTTTTGGAATAATATCATGATGAAAAGAGTAGTTTCAGAGATAATCAGATTTTAAAGGCCCTGCGAAATGCGAACAATTATTTACAGCACAATCTTTACTTACTCTAAATAAACTTTACTCCTTTAAATAAATCAACAACACATATATTCCGAATAAATAATAGACTACAATAATAAAAGGTGTTAGAGTTGGTCCCAACATGAATGGACAGTAATTGTACCCACAGTGTGAATAATAACTTTTTTCTAAAGTCCACAACCCCATGACCACGAGAAAGAATGGTCCCTGATAATCCCGTCCAGCACATTCTTTTTCTGTGAGAATAATACGTAAATGAAACACAATGGTTGCTAAAAAGTGTCCGAAAGTTCCTCGTCGCAGTGGAATTTTCTAATTTTCCGCTTTGGCGAATAAGCTACGTGAATGTGCACCATGTGACATATTCGCATTGCACGCGTGCTGTCGGAAAAAGCGTTCCATTCCTTTGTTTACCATGTAAATTTTCCCTTTTTGTGGGTTACCACCTTTTTCTGGATTAGTATACAGCGGACGACCGTTGCCGCGCTGTTCTTTCAGACAGTTTTCAGTTTGCCAGAGGCCAGAGGCCAACGCAACGTCTGTTGATCCAGCCGACGGCGGCGGTGCGGAGAGACACTTTCAGATTCAGCGTTTTTGCCGAAATTAAATTACCTTCTCGGCACTCTTGACCCGATGCCGATGGCAGGGGAATATTTGGCGGCTAAGCGAATTCTCGCAAACAAGAGCCGCGAACAAATCCACAATTTCAATATTCGGCCGTGGTGGCGGCCGACGCAACTGGAATTTGCATCTTAATGCCGTCTTCGGTAACTCTGCGGCAACTCCCGAGGTCCGGCCAGCCCTAAGCAAGATGGTGTTTATTGTGGAAATAATGTCGCCTTGCGCCTGCGAAAGTTTTCCATTTGCATTTTCATTTTACCTGCTGATTTTTAATATCGTGCTGTAGTTAACTTTATGATGCAAGTGCTCGAGGGGCAGCGTGTGCTGCACCAAGCCGACGCGATCAAAGTGGAATAGCCAATGTTTGCCCTGCACTTGGCTGACCCATTGCTGGCGGCTCTCACCGGCGTTTCGATGGCCATCAAGTAATCGCGCTGTTGGCACGCGTGACAACGGCGATTATGCTAAACGCGACTAGTCAAGCGCTCATTACACGAATGGGCTTGAACCTTCAGGAGGCTCTTCGACCTTCGCCGCGCCACTAGTGTGCTTATCACGCCCGTCTGCCAAGCCCTTGTTACAATTGCATCTTTGAGGCACACACGGCTGCCAGAGAAAAAACAGATGAAAATCTCGATTTCTCTGTAATCTGATTCTTCAAATATTTTTTCCTTGTATCTACTTTCTAATTGTCCCTGTTTTGGTTTAAGCCGTGTGATAGACACTTTCATATTCTTAGATTGGACTGATTTGAACCGGGCGTGAAAATCGACCCGGGATCCAGTTAGAATGACCATAAAGAGCTGGTATATCGATGGCGCGAACTGCTTATGTTGTGATGTTAGTCGCTAACATATGCAGCATGTTGTAAACAGCAACATCATCCTTGCGTATCGGCAAGGATTCTTTATTTTAGCAGGACCCGAACTACCCGTTCGTTAACAGTAATGAGTCAGCTACGAAAGAAGTTAATGCGACGAAATTTCATATATGAGTAACTTTATTTGCAAAAATTTACAAGCTCCCCGAATAAGATCCACACCTCCAACTTCCCACACCATCCATCTCTACCACCAACCCTCGGCCAATCTAGGCACACCCCGCCTACCATTCACTGTCGCTTTCCTTCTCTCTCTCTCTCTCTCTGTCTGAAGATCTACATGGTGTACTACGAAATACTACCCTTAAGCACAGCTTTTCCAAAACATCTACGCTGCACCACTCGCAAGACGAGCCTGCCCGATCTGCGGGAGGTCTTTGACGGACAGATCGTACCACCAAACGTGCTTGCACAAAACACCATCAAATGGCTACACTTTCCAGCCACCCAAATGGCAAATGTGCATACTATAAATATCTGTCAATTGCAGTTTTGCTCTCCAAAAGTTGTCTTATCTTTCAAACATCCATACTTTTTGTTGACCCTCGTTAAACTTTAGAAATACTGAGAAAATAGACATCGAGCTTGCATTAACTGTTACGCGGTTGTCGCCGATTTATTATCCAGGTATTAATTCCTGTTTTGAACGCGGGGCCTGATCTAACAGGGCCTTACTTGCTCGCTCACTCAACTGATGTTAAATGATGCACACGTTTACAGTTAACAAAATGGCGTTTATTTTGTTCGTTGTACAATATATGGGTGTCGACTACGCGACCGTACAAAACAGTGTGGTGAAGAGAACTTACGTAGCGTAGGACGAGTTGAAGGAAAACGAGGGCGAAAAGGCGCGCGCAGAGGGTTTTTATACCCTTATGCGGCCGGAACTTAAGCTAAGATGGCGTCCTCGACACCCGAGTCTGGCCGAAGGGCGCAGGGTGACAAATTTAAATTATAACGCCATCTCTCGGCGCAGCGGAGCGATACACTAACCGTTCCCAAAAAGTTCACGAAAAAGCCACATATTAAAGTGCCTATTCATTTTCAAACTGGTTCATCCAATGTGCCCTCATTAGATCAACTTACTAGTTGTCCCTGTATTAGTTTATTTACTAGTTTGTTAGTATTCAAATTAAACAACTCTGAGTGTATGCAACAGAGATTTACACTTTCTTACATTGTCCAGAGAAAAAAATAGTTTAAAGTTTCGATTCATTTTCAAGCTGATTCTTCCAAACTTCCCTCCTTGTAGCTAATAACCAATCCTCCCTGAATTGGTTGATGTAGTCGTTTATCTGTATTCAAATACAAACACGAGGGTATACAACAGAGACCTACAGATTCTCAGATAAACTAGAATTTGGATCAGGGCAAAGGAACACTGTTCCAACTAAGGTATATTACGGTGGGACACACTGGGCATCCGGTAAGCGAAAAGGGGACCATCCGGCCAGACGGGTGCGTATTACTAATTCATCAGGCATCCCCTTACACAAATGCCACCGACTCCAACCACCGATTCGAACCACCGACGCCTTGTGCCCTCTATTTCTTTACCATGTTTGTTCCAACATAGTGATTCCATTGTTACAACCATGTCTCTTTGACTTACAGACGTAATTAATATAGACGCCAGGTGATAAAGCTGCCCCAGACTAGGGAGCAGACTTCATTAAGTTGCCAATCTAAATTCCACGAAGGAGAAATTTTCGTTTTCTCGTTTCTACGCTTTCAGCTTTTGCGAAACTCTATGGTTTTAATTATTTTCGTGCAATTTTTCGGTCTACGTTGCTATATTACAATGAACTAATCCCGCGTACAATAACAGAATCGCTGCGAATACCTGCGGCTAATTACTTTCGGATTGTTGACGTTTTAATGTTTTCCGGAGTTTTCCCGGACGCTTGGTAATAACAACCGCAAGACGTGCGCTTGATTGCTACATTTTCGCAATTAAACGTGGCTTGAATTCTCGATATTGTTTCATTTTGTTTTTTTTTTAACTTTACTTTACGCTTTCTTTCTTTCTTAAAAAAATGGAGTGAATATAAAAAAAATAACTTTGTAAGGGTTTTTGAAATAAACCGTTTATACGCGCGATTAACCGGGGGAGTAAAGTGGAGAATAATAGCCGACTTTAGGTGGTGTATAGCTCAGGAACTAACAAACCGATTTTACTAATTTAAAAAAAATTGCCTGCGAACTTTTTTTCTTTTCAAATTATATTGTTATGTAATTATTTGTTAAATATATAATTTGAAAAGAAAAAAAAAGTTCGCATGCAAAATGCCGGGTTCCCGGGGTTTGGTAGCGCGTTGGGCTGGTATCCCAAAGGTCGCCGGTTCAAACCCGGTCGGGAACTTCAAATTTTCTCTTTCCATGTTAAACTTCAATTTCAATTAATTAATTTCTTTGTGAAATTCATTAATTGTGCTAAATAATTACATGTTCTTATTTGATATGTCAATGCTAGATAGTCTGGGGTCGTTCAAACAAGACTGTATGATAGTAGTTGTGTGAATGAGTCAGAAAAAATTATTACTAAGTACTTGCGCTCAAATGTGTAAAATCAAATGTTGTGTTAAATATAGTAACTACTAATCTTCATTTTAAAACATCTATCTCATTTCCCATATCATAAGCCTATTGCATCAGCTTTAAAATCAATCACAATAATTGTTGATGTATCTAATTCTGAAACTAATGATTAATAAGAATATATTTAGTTTTACTTGCGCCGTATGGTCAAAGGCACGCTCGCCTTTTTTTGTTCTTCCTTCCCGTGACTTGGGTTGTTTCATGTTTTTAATGTTATTTAATGTTATTGCTCAGTCTATTCAGTTAATTTCTTTTAATGATTATCTAGAACTTTCAGCTTTTATCTTCACAGCACATACGTAATTTCAGACCAATCTTCTCGCGGGGCATAGCGTTTGAAAAAGAACTCTGCTTATTTGTGCATTTATACTGCAATGCACATTGCAGTCACGGAACCCAATCACTTACCGCTTGACCAATTTTTTAATGGAAATCTTGCAGAGTTTTCCCTCGTCGTTGCAGCAATCTTCAGTCCTCGATTACGGTGATTCTATTCCAGTTTCTGATCTTTGTTCCCAGCGTAATTATCTGCAGGTTGTTCGAATGTTTTGTTCAACTCGTCGTAGTAGAATGAAATTGATTTGAATAAGCCCGGAAAATAAAGACCAGGTTTTCTCATCAAATGCATGACTTAAACGTGCCAAAGAGACGGCTAGAGTTTTAAAAAAGGATAGTATTCAAAGTACACAAAAGGAATTTAGAAAAGAAATTTGATCAAAACATGCCATGCTTGTATTAAAAAAAATTTAAAAAAAAGCACAAATGATTCTGTGTAAACTCTTCCTGCAGCTGCAGTTGGAGCGCTTTGTTTTCGCCGGGGACTGGTTTCGCACCCCGCGTTGTTTACCTGCCTTTGTCAGCGTTCAGGTTGCGGCGCACATTTTTCAATTACGAGCGGTGGCGGGTGATTTATCAAATTGCGCACAGCGTAACGCTGCTGCGGTGGCGGCGTCAGCGAATGGATGCTAGCGAATTGCAGGAAACGAACGCGTTCACACTTCGGCGGCCACGAAGCGACACTACATCGCGGTTTTCATTCACCTCTTCCGCGTCCGTCGCGAAGCTTAACTGGCGGCGGCAGCAGGCGGCGGCGCTCCGCAACAACTACTCGCAACAGCTGACGCTCGGGGACTTGCCGTTGCGTGGGGGCGGTGAGCGCACCTCACCCCGCGCACAGGCCACCGCCACACGTTCGGCTGCCATCGGCGGGTGGCGACGGCGGAGGTGGCGGCGTGAAGGTGGCGCGCGTGGCGGCCGGCATGCGTGCGTCATCCGATGCGCCAAACGCGCCGTAAATGGGGGAGTTGCTTTGGCATTTGCCTCTCTGTTGTGCACGGCCACAACCGCCCCCTCCTCCATGCAAACGCGCACATGTTCCCTAGTTTTCGCGCACGCGCTCACGCCACTGCCTTCGCGCGAAAATCGATCAAAGCGGCTTTTTAGGGGGGCCGCATGCGCTCGCCTTCCGCTGCCCTCGCCGCCCACGCAACCTAACCTGCTGTGCGCGCCGCAAGTCGTCGACGTGACCATAGCATAGCAACTTGTTGGCCTAACTGGGCATACTTACTAGCACTAGCACTTGCTATTTGCGTTTTAGCTAATAATTAAATGCAATGTTATTAAGTAATTATGGCCGCCAAGCGTTTTGTCAGTGATTAATACGAACATGGATGTCTTTATAGTTTGGGAGAATCAGGAAGTTGGTCACCTTGCAAAGAATGAGAAGCTTTTTTTCAACGATGTTGAAATTTAATGGGTAGGAATGGTTTGCGAGGGAATGGTCTAAATATATTTCTATAATAACTAAGCACATATTTGTAGCGTCCTGGTAAATGCGTAAATGTTATTTTTGTGTACATTTCAAATATTTCAACCGGCGAGCAAACAT
>JAODAC010034451.1:0-13622 GCA_027575185.1 Mimaenictus wilsoni
AGTACCTGATGATGGCGAAAGCCGAAATGTACATTGCACAAAAATAAATTATATTTGTAGAACTGTGAAAAAAGTGTGTTTATTCACCAAAAAAAAAATCAATCTAGTTTTCGACCACATATTTTGGAACACAAACAAGAAAGGGTCAGTCAAAACGTCCGGAAGCAAAATAATCGCATGCGCCGATGATGTGATGGTAATAAGAAAACAAGAAAAAAAAAACATGAAGGAAATGATAAAAGACATTTTAAAGGAAAGCGGAAAAGTAAGCCTGAAATTAAACACAAACAAGACAAGAATGGTGCCAACAACGGATGTGCCGAAGAAAGAAATAAAAATCGGGGAAGAAACATATGAGATAGTAGACACTTTCAGAAAGAAAGTACTAGACAGCAAACAAATTAGCGAAAACCCAAAAAAAATAAAAATATATAAGACGCTTATAAGACCAGTACTAATGTATACTGACCATCATCATGACTAATACTCAGGAAGACACGCTGACGATATGCTAGGGACAGATAATAAGAAAGATAGTAGGAGGAGTAAGGCAAGCAAAACAAAGAAATAGAAGAAAGTTGGGAAATAGCTTGGTACTCAGAAAAATAAAGAAGGATCAGAACGGCTAGGGCCTGTATTAAGAATGACAGAGGCAGCATCAGCCAAGCAAATTTTAAACTGGATTCCAAAATCAAAGAGAGGGCTAGAGAGACCAAGGAACAGGTGGTTCGATTAGACAACGAACGATCTGAACGAGGCAGGGATAAAAAAACTGGAAGGAACTAACACACGACAGGAAAAAAAGGAAAATCCCCTTTTCAACGATGGTAAAAATGTCCTCCTTGATAATTTAATAATAATAATAATAAGTACCATTTTCTTCACATTCACATATTCGCTAATACATATTATCACAATATCCTCTCATTGCATTAATAGGGACTACACACATTCAAACAAACTATTCATTCATAAGAAACTGAAAGACAGTAGTATATTGTACAACGAGCATGGGATGGTAACCTGATGTAACTCAAAGGAGTGAGAAAAGGGCATTCCATGCGAGTTGTATCCTATACTTTTTCTACGACTATTATGTGTGAAACAAATAATTTCTTAAAACGATTACGAAATGTGTACATTACACAACAGGAGTAGAAAAAATTAAATAATATATAAATATATAATTATCTTCCTATCACTTACTTCTCTGTTTCTTCTCTTCCCCTTTAATTTCTTTAACTATAGTCACATTCTCCCCACCTTCCCTCAGTCATTCTATAGCATTCCCGACTTTCCAATCGCAGCAATTTTTCCACCTCTCATCACTCAGTTTGTGCCTGTACAAGCTGCTAGCTATGGACTCCTGCCGGATCTGTTCCTTTACTCTTCGACCTATTTCCCACACTCACGCCTTTAGGGCTCCTTCACTGCCATTCCTGACACACCCACTGCTTCATATGCCTTTCTTCTAGTCACACTCCATTCTCTCGCTCCCTTTCGTGCGCACCACTCCCATACCGACTTAACTAATTTTTCATTCTACATTCTAACCAATTTTTCCTCATAGCTGGTCAACCTGCTTACCATCTCCTACCTTATGGACATTCTTCTAATCTCTTGGAGTTGATATTTTCAAGCAAATAAGATCCTGGATGAACCAGGTTTGTTCTTTCTCTAGTATTTCCCCAGATTTTTCACCATCACTCTTTCACTCCAACCCAAGCACTCCTCGCCTTACCTTGCACTAAAATTCATATGCTCACCACATTCGACTTAAACATAAAACTCAAGTATTTGAACATATCCACCTTTACAATCAGTTGAACCTTTCACTATAATCTCTCCTTGATTCTCTATGGCCCTCTTGACTATACTAGTAAAAAAAGCTCCATGAGGGGACGCCCTTTGTGCTGACGATATACCAGTGACCCAAACATTCCTTTATGATATAGATTGTAATGTTAACTCACTCAAAAGGATTGTCGGTCATTTTCGATGGTATCAGAACATATTCTAATCTTTTTTATACATGTTCATATTCAATAATATTCACCCATAAATTCTACTATTATGTACCAAAATAATTTTGTTTAATCTATTATATATAAAAAAGATAGTGCTGCTTATTATATTTGTTGGGTATATTTAATGAAATTTCATTAGAGTTGTCCTTTCATTTAATATTGCGATATGGCAATTTTGTTTTACACTTAATTTGTGTTGTATGGGGTAGCTAGTTAGCGTAAGGTTTTTCTTTCCTAAAACGTAACATTTCCGTTTACAACCATTTTATTAATACCGTAATGGGAACATGAAAGAGGGCATAAAAATATAAAATTCGCACATTTTGCGCACGAAAATATCTCCTAGGTTTATCAAAGATGTACTCGCTGCGTAAGATTAAACTGCGCCATGAATTATTCAACGCTTATTCATGTCACCGTGGGATTAGTTTGTATAAATTTTATTTCCACAGCGCAAGCGTTTGCACTTTGTCGCATGCAATATTCAATAAACGACGGGCCATGCTGGTTCGCCGGCGACTGGTGACTGACGGCGGCAACGGTGACGGTTCGAATGTGCTCGCCGCCACACACTTCCAGCCACCGTTCTTTGCGGCAGGGGGTGCGGGAGTGCACTTGAGACGATGCGCGGGTGCTCCGGAATACGAGGCGCGCGCCTCTGCCGCCGCCACCGAGTGTGGTGTTGCACAGCCGCCGCTGGTTTAGTTTGCGAGGCAACGGCGCGCCGCCCGCAACGTCCGGGCCCGTTCAGCACAGCCGCCGCTGCGACACGTGCAATCAAACGTGCGCGACAACCCGCGAGGGGTAACGCACACGTGTGCCGTTTTACCACACAAAAACATAGTGCACTCGCGAAATGTGCGGCTAGCCGCCAAACCTTCGGTATTGGACCGTCGGCTGCCAAGGCCCGGAAAGAGTATAAGTGTCGCGCTAAAGTGTCGCACAGCAACTGCACGCATCAATTTGCTTAATCAAACTAGCGCGGTTGAGAAGTTTCGTAAGTTGCATCGCACGCCAACCGGAGCAAACTTTTCGCATACATTCAATTTTCAATCAAATTGCCGTCTCTTTGCTTGGTGTCCGTTAGATGCTGAAGCAATAAGGACGTCGGGAAAATTTTTCCGTCTGGAATTTTTGGAAATACACATAAATTTTGCATCTGAAAAAAAACGAGAGTCGAGCAGACGTCCAACTGATTTCCGCACATTCAGACACACAGTCAAGCAGCCAATACGCACATTTGCATAAGCAAATTTATTCCGCGCACAACGATTTTCTTTTCGCGCCGCGTTTGCCTTCCCCTTTCCCACATAGCTGGGGACACGCCACGTCGCATAATGTATAACACGCTGAGTGGCGGCGGCGGCGGTGTAGGCAGCCGCCTCCGTGAATAACCAATTCGCCGCGCGAAGATTACGTAACGCAGTCGCATCGTACACCTCGGGTGGCCCAGCGACGGCAATACTGCAGTAAGGGGGATGAAGTCGACCAGTAACATGGTATAGCGTCTTCCCACCGTACTTCTCGGAAGGACAGCGCGGCTAATTGAAAGCAGTCAACCCACTCGACGGAAATACTACGTTATAGAAAAAACGCGACTTGTTTAGCGAAACGTAATTTTCACACCTAACCCCTCAGGCGGTACCTCATTCATTTATGTATTTGCTTAAGCGCAAATGAGTTTCTTCGAGATTAATCGCAATGCGTCTTCCGAACGACCAACGAGATTAGAAGCATGTCGAACGCTTACCTACACGTGGCTGCACGTAAAAATACGTTCCCAGCCAATGCGAGCGCGTATAATATTCAATCAAAATTCGCTTGGTTTAACTTAGCGCTTCTGGTGCGCGTATACATGTGTCTGTGCGAGAGAGCAGATGAAAAATTCCAACGCGGGGCGCGTTAGCGCGGCGGCGGCGAAGCCTTAACAAGCTGCCGAACTTCAGGCAGGCACGCTTGGCATTTTCACCCGCCGTTGCGTTTTAGAAGCGACGTGGGGAGGAAGAAGCGCGAGCTTACGATACGTGCGTGTGTGCAGAAGTGGGCAGGCGAATGTGTTTTACTGTGGAAGCCGCCTTCCATGGGCGAGTTGCCATAGGTAATGCGCGGGAACGGTTGTGGCTCACTGCGTCAGGATGCAGGGGAAATACGGTCCCGTTACTTCGGCGTTACTTCCATACAATCAGCGACATAAATTAACGGTCCGCTTGCAAACCCTTCGGTCGTCCAGGAGGGACCAGCGAAACAGCGGGAATTGAAACACATTAAGCGCGCAAACAATTAACGCCGGTGGAAAACATATCGAATTATTTATGTCCCCAAGTTTCATTCTACTGTCTATTATAATGTAAATTGGTTATTGGAATTGGAAATTTAATGTATGTGTGTTTCCTAGTTCTGTCTTCTGTTTGTCAACAAGCGGTATTAAAATGACGGGCGCATAATTAGTTTCTATCGAAGAATCAAAAATTAATGTGCAAATGGAGGAGAAGAAACAATATAGCGCACTAACGATCGACCGGGCAGCGTTCCTGTTGTTGCGCGTCAAGAAGGCGTTCAAGAAGAAGAAATTGCAGCGGAAGGAACGGGAACGGAAGTAAGTGTTGATGGTGATTTGCATCTACTCTGAATACAAATATACACTTTTCGAGAACGCTGTATAAAATTGAAAAACCACATGATTCATTATCAATTTCGATATCGCTGATTTATAGAAATGATGTAAGCACTTCACTAATACTATTGAAGCCATTCGATTAAACCATGGCCCCGCTTGTTATTTTCAATTAGTGATTTATTAACCTCGATTGGAATTGGTCAGAATTGTGCCGGCATCATGTGTATTTTATATTATGCATGTTGCTGTTGTTGTTGTCCCCATCAAAATGAGAGTGAATCACCAATAACACCGAAGCAGAAGGAAGAGAAGCAGGAACAGCCGTATACACCAAGAAGTGATGAGAATGATAACTCATTAACTGAAACAATTGTCTCGTCCCCGCCAGTTTCTACCATGCGACCGGAGTCAACAGCCCCAAATATGGAAGAATTAGAAAATGACATCCCATTGCAGTACATTCCAGGTATCCAAGGGTATTACGAACCATCCGTAGCAGTTCTTGCACCCTCCCAAGTTACCACCAGACCATCTGGGTTAACCAAAACATTGGAGCTATTGATAGAATATGCAATTCGTGTTTTCAAAATAAGCACGCTGATGCGGAGCTCAACCATCAAACACGAGTCGAAACTATCTTATGACCAGATACACCAGGACTTGTTTGAAGTGTTTGGAATTGTTGGGAAAATGGCCCCACAATGTAACTGCCAAAAAGAAGAAAAATTACGCCTGGCTATAATCGAACGCATCTCAATCATATGGCAACAGATTGATGAAATAAAGGGAGCTCTTAGCAAGGAATGTGCTGGCCTTCTTCTGCGCCTGGAAGAGGACCCGGTTGAACTTGGTGAAATCGAGATTGCTTTTAAAAAGTGTACAACCACGTATTACGGTATTTCTCATAGAAGTCTGATAAGCAGCCAAGATTAATTTATCGATACGCGTTATCAACAAATCTCGGAAAGCGTATTTGGTCCGAAATTCTCACTTGTCATTTATAATTGCTCAGTGTGCTGCTTACCATGAGCGAAACAGTCGCACTAGTATGCGGTATAGTTGGTGTCGTCCTTGGGATTATTTGCATGGTTTCTTGGTGCCGTAGAAGAAATAGAGTAATACGTGTAGAAGAGGACTCTCCGAATGAAAATATTGAAGATAACTTGAGACCATATTCGGGAGGAGTTCAGGTTCGTTCAGCTTCGTCGACACCCTCAGTGGGTCCGGAGCTGGTTGCCACCTCATCAAGTTCTTCGAATCTGTTTATCGTATCATCTGTGCCAGTTACGACTGTGGTTATTAATGAAGTTGAAATTACCACACCCTCAAATATTCTGGAATCCACACCATCAAGTTGTTCGTCAAATTTAAACACATCATTAATTGCTCCAAAGTCTTTTACATCAGGGTCTACCAAGGAAGTAGAAGTACCCACTGCACCTCAATTAACAATAGACAATGATGGAGGTATCCAATGGTTTGAGGGATGTAATCCAGCTTATGCCCCAAATGTGTCAGTGGACCCTTCGCCGGGTACATATGTAACCTTTAATAAGAACATAAAAATCGTGAATACGTAGTTTAGATGGTTGTTCGAAATGACCAATTTTATTAATAAAAATGTTATTATTATAAATATGATTAGTTTATATAGGATTATTTCTATTATTATATGTTGAGATAATTCAGGCTAAAGTATAAATAAATTAGAATTTTGTTTTTTCCTTATGACTTGTATAAATCCTGGATAAAACTAGGCAACACCAGCAAGTCTTCATCCCCAAAATTATTTATTTATATATGGAATGAATGGCTAAGACCAAGTCAGCGGAGGTCAAATACGTTTTTTTCCCGAAATACGCAGTGAGGTCTCAGATCTGAGTTGTGAATTGACATAAGCAATATACGCTTGATGCCAACCCCCTTAGGGACGCACGCGTAAAAGTAAAATTGTGTTGGCTGTAAAAGTTTCGGATTACGAGTTACGAGGCGTGCCAAAGGTGACAGAAGCGAGCACAAGTTCAAAAATGTGATTTCAATAACATATACCACTTTGGTTGGTCTACGATCATCAAATCTCGGCAGTAGCAACGTAAGGTTGTTTCCTCATCAACAAAACGTCTAAACAATACGGATACATGATTCGCCTTGTAAACATATGCTGGCGCCACGCGTTTGCAGAAAGAGGATTGTAGTGTGACCTATCTGCGGCCTATTAGATGTGAAGATCCTAATGAGCGATGAATATTCATGGCGCACAATGCGGCATATCGGGGCGAGCGCGTCCATCCGTGCGTTGTCATGCAATACGGCGTGGCGTGCACGCACCCTCAGTAATATATGCAAGCGTTCCGATTTCAGCACTTATCGACATCGACGCGCGGTGTCACCGAACGCCGATTTCGATCAGTTTATAACGTTATGGCATGCCCTTGCGCCGATCGTCGTGTCCGAAAATAATATTCAGCCAGCCGATCCTGAACTTGGGCTATAGTGGGGGACCCAGGAGTTTCGCCCACCGTGAAACCGTGAAAGCAAATGAACAACAAATTATTCCAGTTCTGTATGCAGAACATGCAAATGCAACGACATTTGATAGTGACGCACACGGCATCATTTATCATTTGGTCCTAACCAAGGACGCGTCGCACATATCACGAATCGATAGCACTACAGTAAATCGGTGAATCACAAAATATCAAATAACCGACATCCTGGCGAGAATTTGACCATGAATAAGTCATAATTCAAGATAGTATAATGCGTTTCTATGATATCGTAATATACTTTCCACAATGTACGCGTTGATATGTGTTTTTTTGTTGTTTGTTTATTAGGTATATTGAGTAAGAGAATATGGAAATTACATAGAGTAATCATCGACAAATATTATCTGTAATGTTCAGACATGCAATATATCTGATAGTTATCCTTGAAAGTTGAAAGCCTCCGTGGCTAAAAACAAGTTGCATTGTCGCACTGGCAGAATCGAAATCAATATTCTATTCTCGCAAGGTTGTGTATTCGTTATTTACAATTAATGATTTATTAATGGTTGTTGTGGTCACTCTCAAAATGCAAGTGCATTTTGCACCAATAGTGCATAAGCAGGAAAAAGATAATCAAGAGTCGTATACGCCAACAAGTGATGAGAACGATAAACCATCAACTGGAATGATTCTCTCGTCCCTACCAAGAGACCGGAACCAAAAGCCTCAAATATGGAAGAATTAGAAAATGGCGTCCCATTGCAGTACATTCCAGGTATCCAAGGGTAACCAAAATATTGGAGCTGTTGATAGATTGTGTAATTCGCGTCTTCAAAAGAAGCGCGCTGTTGCGGAGCTCAACCATCAATGACGAGTCGATATTATATTATGATCAGATGCACCAGGACTTGCTTGAACTGTTCGGAGTGGTTGGGAAAATGGCCCCGCAATGAACTTGCTAAAATGAAGAAAAATCACGCCGGACTATCATCGAACGCATCTCAATCATGTGGCAACAGATTGATGATATAAAGGATGATTACGAAAGAATATGTTGATCTTCGTCTGCGCCGGAGGGAAGACCCGGTTAATCTTGGTGGAATCGAGATTGCTTTTAAGAAATGTGCAACCACGTCATTGCGCCATTTCTCATAGAAATCTGATAAGCGATCAAGACTGATTTATCGATACGCGTTATCGACATTCTCGGAAAGCGTATTTTGTCCGGAATTCGCACTTGTCATTTACAATTGCTAGTGTGGTGGTACCATAAGTGAAATCGTTATACCAGTAAGTGGTATAGTTCGTGTCATCCTTGGTATTATTTGCGAGGTTATTTGGTGCTGTAGAAGAAGTAGAGTAAAAAGTATAGAAGCAGACACTCCGAATGAAAATACAGCAGGAAACTTGGGACCATATTCGGGACTAGTTCAGTTTCCGGAGCTGGTTACCTCATGAAGTTCTTCGAAAATTATCTGTAATATTCAAACGTGTAATATATCTAATAGTTATACTTGATAGTTGAAAGCGTGCGTGGTTAAAAACAAGTATTGTCGCATTGGCATAATCGAAATCAATATTGTGTACTCGTATCTAATGGTGTTGGTTCGTGATGTTTATTTTTAGGCAACCCTTTTTCGAACGAAGAAGTAGCATTACGAAAATTCCGAGTTACAATTCGACGAATGATGAAGTAAATGTTAAAGCACGTAACGTGCGCGTCCTAAACGCGCCTTCATTGCACGGCATGAACGTTTTGAAATGTAGCGCACGTTCTATTTCGAAGAAATTACCGCCCAGCCTGTCAATGGAAGTGCCAAGTCCCGGCGGCTCTGAATGAGCACCAAATTAAATCGCCATACGTCGTGCTCGGTGGCGGGCAAATGGACTTTTCTCGCCAAGGAGCAACTGTCGAAACCGTGGGGATATGCGTTATGTAAAGTGTGTGCACAGCCGTCAGCCACAACCCCATCAAAAGCTCAGCAGAGTAGTAACTTTTCGAGTGGTTGGAGGGAGCGGGATGAAAAGTTGCTCGCATTTGTCCCATGTCGACTCTGAGAAAATTCCTGCCAATTGTGAGTGTGGCAAAGCTTCTGCGCCGAAACCCCGACAAGATCAGTCATTAGATATTTATTTGGAGTGCCATCCCTGTTGTTTACTATTTTACGTGTGGCTTTCGCATACTTAATGCGACCCTCATCGGGGCTTGATTCTACGCCTTGATGCTGCCAAGTCGACTTTCGAATCGATCTATTTCGCCGAATATTTATCACAGCGCGAGGCGTGTTTCGCGCTATTCAGGAGAGGGGGGGGCTGCATCGTGGCTGGCGAAATCGATGCTTTCGCGAGGTGGTTGCAGCGCGAGCGTGCGTTGCTTGAATGACCCTGCCTGCCAATACACATTGGCCTATTGTTTGCAGTCGCAGCGTCGTTTTCGATCCGTTTTACACACCACATGCCTGGCATCGCATTGTCGATGAGAACAGTACGGTTATGCACGGCGCGCGACGATGCCGAAGTCGAGTGGGATTCGGTGGGATTCTGGGAATGTATTCAGAGCCACAATGCGCGGGGTGTGTGAGAAGCGCAGCGACTTGCTATATCCCTATCCGTATTTCCGACTCTCGATTAAATTGCATGCTGGCCGGATGTGAATACGGCTGGTCTCTTTGCGCATACCTCCTTTTCCGCAGTGTTTTTATGGGCGGCTGTCATGCCAAACTCATATTGAAAATGCAATTGGAAATTAGTTTTCAGAGATGTGCTAATATAAAATTGTTCCCTTGTAAAAAAATATAGCATCCAGCCATACAAAGAGAACCATAATCCCATGGAGAAGAGCTCTATTCAATTACCAACCACAAAGAAGTATAGAGAAGAGTAAAGAAAACAAAGAGTATTTATGCTTGCTTGCAATGTGAGACGTCATTAAATTCAGAATGTTTTGCACACCACAATAGAAAGTTTTTTTTATTGCTGTAGTGAAAGTCATGCATGTTGTCAACATTGATTTGTTTTGAGACAATCTCATTTACAGCTACTGTCTCCAGCGTTTTATAAGATGGTTACTTGTGAGAGTTTCAACTGACCGGATTGTTTATTACCGTCCGCTGGACTCGCTTGTGACTTACCAATATGGCTACCCCATTGCAATTGTTGAAAACGGGCGGGGTTGAAAACGACGAAGGTCAAGGTCGGCGAGCAACGCTTCGCCACCCCCGCCTTATATACAGTAATGTTGGGTGCCTCCTGTGCAAGTTGTCCGGATGAACAACAACCAACGGGCATAAATAAGGCGCATACGCCGGTGGATAAAATGTACAAAATGCGCCCCCCACCCCTCCACCTTCCCTTGAGGAGCAGATGTTTATTGCGGCCACCACCGGTTCTAAGCACGGTGCTGGCTTTGACGAAACTATTTTGTATTTGCTTTTACCGAAAAACGCTTGATGAGCATGCTAGGCCACTGAAGGCATATATACATCGTGCACTTTGAAAAAGCAATTTAATGTGAAATTCCATATCATTCGAGCATTTTTCGCCAATTGCGAGTCCCAGTGGCATAATTTTTTCCTGTAATATGCTCGCGTTTCCAGGGCTTCCACGCGAAAGGTGATGATAGCGTTGGCGTTAGGCAATGTATTGTATATGTGTGGGGGTGGATAAACTGCACTTTGGCGCGCCACTAACGAACCGTGCCTATCTACCCTTCGCGCCGTCCCGCTTTATGTGTATCTGCAATGTGGCACATAAATTGTGTGTCGTCGGCACGCACAAATGGCGCGAGCGCGCCCATTCAGCGGTGTTGAATCGTACCAGTCGGCCGTGCGATTATCATAATGCGGTAACATTTAAAGCCGCCTCCAGGATTTCACGAGGTACGGCAGCCGTTCATTACGCAACCGGCTGAGTATTATTAGAAAAAGAAAATCCTACTGGCGCAATGATCGGGTTCGGAACGAGGTTTCATTCATTAATAATTACGGGGTGCAGACGGGCACCTGTGTATTTACGTCGTGGTTGACTACCACTCGACATTGGCAAGAAGCGCAAATAGCAGATAGTCGCACGACGCCGGATATCACAGTAAAACGCACGCGCCGACTTTTACTAGGATTTACGAGCATTATTTCGTGTGGGAATTCAACGGGACGGAAATCGCAAATAAAACTTTGCGCTGCACGCGTGGCGAAAACACGGTTGGAATGCCACCCCCACGACTGCGTGATCGGCGTACGTCCGCCATTGCCTCCAAGGAGCAAGACCTCCCCATCTGCAATAGCAACTTTGCATGGAAGTTAAACAACTTTATGTTGATCCACAGAGTGGAGGAGTTTATTTTTTTCATTTAGTTTGCCGTTGCTTTCGATTTTGCTTTCGCCTCAGTTCCGTCACACCTTTGCCCGAATGCATAGTTTGTCTGGCATGTCCCTGTAAGTTAGTTCGCCCCATGCTCCCTTTATTCCTGGCGCAGAGTTAATAATAATTTATGAAACTGCTCCGTTAAAGTTCGGAGAATTATAGCCTAACGTGATTTGGATATAATACACGTGGGATTGATTATACAGCAAGTCAACCGATACTACATCCTGGTCTGATCACCGCGATGGACAAAAAATAAATTTGAATGCGCAAATCTGGAACCATGTATAATCAAAGGATTTATGTAGTATTACAGCTACGCTTTGCTTCCGAATTTGCAACCGCGAAAGGGCCCAGAACAAACACTGGGTTTCAGTGCAATGCACATAGACCGTTGTTTGGCGGTGGCAGTCGAGAATTCCAGGGACGGAGCAGCCGTCCCTGGAACCCAGTCGAACCGGAAACAAATGTCCTGGAAATAGACGGCGTTGGCAAAGTTAAATTTTCGATATGTCCGTAGTAATTATTTGATAAATGAGACCGTCCGTCATAATTTCCGTGGCGTGGAGGGTAGAATCGATACAACGTGCACGTCTACGCCTCCATCAACAACATTCATATCGGATGAGGAAAACGGCCACCGACGATGGGGCTGGATGTGGCATGCTGGCCGGTTTTATCCGTAATTTTTGAAACTTATTGCCAACACCACGCAATTGCTGGTCCGTTATGGCTTATAACTATTGCTAGAGGTCCGCTTTCATTTTATTGGCGTTTCTGGAACACATTTGAGAAGTTTTCTTTTGGGCTCGGCAAGTTACGACTGTAATTTTTTGCCAGGAAATACGTTTAATTAAATTACTACCGGTGGGCAAGTAAATAAAAGCAAGCAGAGTTTTCATGATATGCCATTAACTAATTACGTTCGAGGCATGCAGTTTCGAGCCGAGTTAGTGTTTGAATGGATTTTATTTCTGACGTTAGAAATCACAACGCATGTACAAATATACGTGCTGATCGTAGTTGTTGGCGGTGGCAACAACAGCACGGGGTGTGTGAACGTCACAGAGCCCATTAATATCGGCTCTATTGTACATGGACAAACAATAATTTTCGAGCGTATTTCCCCGGTTGGCGTTGACTGTACATCCATCGCACAACAAACATAGAATGTAAAGTAACAAATATCAATAGCACGTCCGCCAAACCTCATACCCACAGATATACAGACGCAACAACACCCCACCATGCCAACATGTATGAGTAATTGGCGAAAGCTTCGATTGGCTTCATGTTCGGTCGTGGCATGCCATGCAAGAGGCGGCTATACAGTTGGAATATAATTAGTAAATGGATCGGTGGTCTCCGGCTTCCTGAAACAACGGTACGTACGCAATGCTGGTGCTGGCGCCCGAGCCACGGGGGCAGTGGATCGCACTCTGAACGTACGCTCTTAGATGATATAATTATCAAGGGAGCGCTTATTGCAGCGTGAGGTGGATGTTTGCGCCCATGCGTGTTACCCATGCGGCGTGTATTCTGCCGCGCCAGTTGGCGTGACAACATGCCATATTAGCAAGGATGAGTGATGTCTGAATGCCGAAACTAGAGGTCGGATATTTACATTTACATTGTGTATCGAGGAGTCTATTCACGACGGGCAAATATGTAAGGCGATTCTCCATGCGCAGGAGGCGAGGCAACATTTGCGTGCTACTTGACCATATTCAGCATTTCGCATTGCCGAAAAACGCCGCCACAACTGGAGTATTAGATATTATTTAGCGAATTAATGGAAATTGCAATCCTAATTTTGCTGCGGTGGCGTTGATAGAACGTACAATTTAGAAAATGCCTGCTCGTATTGCTGGTGTTATTGGCGGGGTTATTTACCCCGACGTGCAGCCGCCGCACAGTGATCGATTTCCATACAATTTTCGGCAAACCGACTTCTAATATAGTTATTGTAGAATTTTGCAATCACGGGAATCTTGCACTTCTTGTGGAAGGTGACGCAAGAAAAACTCGTGACTGCTGTTGAGCCCCAAGAACGATGCTAGTCGAAGGAAGTTGAGGATTGTGTGGTAGAGTAGATGTTTTCGCTTCGGATGCTAGTTTGCATATATA
>JAODAC010034462.1:0-13621 GCA_027575185.1 Mimaenictus wilsoni
CGACACTCCCCTTGTTACTACTTACTTTGTCAAGTATATAGTATCAATCTGACAAAAGTTACACCACAAATTATGGGCAGCATATTTGTCTCACGCTGCTATAATCAATGACTAACGTGACAAGCTCAATTCGGACGAAGGAACAAACTGTCCAATGCCAGCTGGTTATGAAAGTGAGAGCAACGGACAGTCTCTCATTTAATACCGCGGTCAGTTTCTGGAAACATTCAGTCCCTTTTATTGCACACGTCAAACTCCGAAATGTTTGTTTACGACGTGTGATTATCGGATTTATGACTTAAGTTACTTTCGGGGATATTACCTGCGCCCTCCTAAATTTGTTTCATAGTCTACCTCTTCCGGCTTTATCCCTTAAAATAGGGTTAAAGTTAAAGTCAAATAACTTGTTTAAGAACGCCAATACTGAAAATTTCATTAATTTAAATTAAATTATTAAATGACCTATCTCGTATTATAATCTAAATATATTAAAAAAAACAAATCAAGTATTAAGTAACTTACCGAATTTGCGAATTAACGTCGCTTTGCCAGTAGTAGGTTTTGGCAGTTCGAGCACAGCTGGGTAGACACTGTGCGGCGGTGGCGAAATCACTGGTGGTAGTTGCTGTCACCGGAGTAGTCAGTGGAGACGGCCGGTGAGGACTCTCGGTGCCAGCGGACTCTCTGCTGGCGGCAGCTGGTGTCGGGCTCACTGTTGGTGGACTTCGGTGACGAACTTCGGCTTTGGGCTGACTGAATAAAAAAAAGATGGTGATCAATTGTATTTAACCCTTTTTCCTATCTGCACTAACTTGATCGTGATTTTTTTTCATCGGCAAATTCCCCTCTGAATTTGCAACAACTTTTGGTTGAATATCTTGAGGCACCCTCGCCTAGTTTCAGAGAAAATCGAGTGAATATGTCCTCTTATGGACAACAAATTAAAAATTGCATATTTTAATCCTCCGTTCGTCTCTGATATACTCGAATGGGCAGTCTCGGAGGTGGAGGAGAAATTTACATTATGAGGACATGCGTTGAGCAAAATATAAATAAAAAACCGACCTGAGTTCGCTCCTCATCTAATTTTCAGAAAGGCCACTTGTTCCGGTTAGCATAACGCCGACAACGCCTTAAAAAACTCCGTTTAGGGCATTTGCATCGAGTCAAAAAATGGCTCTCTTAAAATTTGAATTCATTTGGCTCACATAAACAACATGTGTAAAAGGAGAAAGGGTACGCTCAATTTTTATTTTTTTATTTATTTCTTATGGAAATCTCTAATAAAATTCTTTTCTGGGATTTTTTTTACTAACTTCACAGTAGTTAAAACTCCTCATATTTAAAAGTAACTTTATTTTTAGTCCGAAGACTAGGCCATCGGCAACGTGACCTTTCAGCCAGTACGCTTTTTTACAATTATATTGTGTGTTATATTACATTGTACATTATTGTCCGCGAATTGTTGGTGTACATGATGTGTTGATGTTGATGATGATGTTGTAGTTATAGATTGTTTTTTTTTGTGTAGTGTTTGATGCGTAATTGTGTTGTGTATTTGTAAGGGAAAATACAGGGCTCACATCGATTAATGTAGCGAGTAATGTAGAACGAAAGGTAAACCGGCCTTTCCGTCAAAAGAATGGTCCGCGCTCAAGCAGAAGACGACTGATTGCAAGCGTTGTTAACTCAACAATCATGTTTGCCGCACCTGTGTGACACGAAGCAATGAGTCAGAGGCGGCAAAAAGATATTTATTAACAATACAGAGGAGGGTTGCTATTGCTATGGCCAACCTGTACAGTATAGTCTCGACGGCTGCGGCCCCCCTCGTTATTAGCGGAATAGCACCTGCTGATCTACAGTTCACAGAGGCTCGGCAGGCTTGGGTAATGAAGCGTAAATCGGAGACAAACTGCTACGTACAAAACTGGCAAACCCACTGGGAGGATAGCACTACTGGCAAATGGACAAGGAAGCTTAGTCCTTGTATAGAGATCTGGATCGGTCGAAAACATGGGGAAACCAACTACTGGATGTCTCAATTCCTCTCGGGTCATGGGTTTTTCGGGGAGGTCCTATACCGCATTGGATAGAGAGCAATCCCCGAATGCTTCTATTGCGGAGAAACCTGCTGAACACACCTTCTTCTCGTGCAGGAGGTGGAAATCCAAGAAGCTATCAGTTGAAAAATTGCTAAAGGGAACGTTACTTGTGGAGGATATCATACCGCTCATTATAGAACAGGAAATACAATAGAACGTCGTCGTCATTTCTTATATAAAATATGTATTAATTGAGAAGACCAAGTGGGAACAATCAACAATAGAAACAACGGGTTACACAATCTAAGGCACCGCAAACTGACCATCTGATATGCCATAACAGGTAGTTGCGGGTGGGGGATGAATATTAACATATTATTATATATTATATATTTTATATATATAAAAAATAGATTTTCTGCTGCAAGATACATCTTGACAACGATCCTGCTGTTAATGCAACCAGCGTTGATTAAGAGGCTTATTGGTTTTTAGGTAATTAATTGTTTTTACGATTGTATGTGTGTGTGCTTCAACTTCGAGATGCTGATTACCGGCGCAACATGCTGTTGCTCAATTTTAGGAAATTGGGAAACATTATTTATAGTCAGATTTAGTTGTGAGTTCATTACATAGCGTTGGTTACTTCAGATGAGACCAATTTTTTGGAGAACTGGCCGATGTTTCATGGTTTTACTATCTTCTACTATGTGTGAGGTGTGGGTGCTATGTTTTATTGTTTGTGTGTAGAATGTGTGTAGTGTTTGAAAGTAGAAATGATAGGCCGAAGTACTACCTTTATGCTGCCCGGTGGGCTCCCCACATTTATTTTTACACACTCTTCAAAAGAAATAAATGAAAATCAGTACGGATATTAAAGGGAAACAATAAACAATAATGCTAATAACGTAGAATAAAATATGACATGCTAACAATCACAAACTTTCAGTACTGATTAATTTATATCGACATTTCAATTCTAATAAATTTACAATTTACGACAAGTAGAAGAGACCAGACCAGGTTTTTGAAAACAAGCCCAAGAGTCTTCTATACATTCCTGAATACGAAATAAAAATATCAACGAAAAGACAAAGCAAAAATAAATCCCTTTTACTTTATTGTCCTCGTTTTCCTTCTCCTTCTCGTTCTCGTAGGTGTAGCTTCAGTGAAATTGACATGCGTCCAATTATCCCACAAACGAGAGTTAGGTAGGTAGCAGAGAGAGAAATTGATTGTGAGCGGTATGCAAAACTTGGGAAACAAGCGCGCGGACGGATATCCATCAAAAGCTACGCGTCGAAGTCGGCGCGGCGGCGGCGACGAATGTGGTTTCCCAATCTCGTCTTCTCCACAGTCGTTCAGCAGTACGGGAGAAGAGATTGTAGCCGATGATCGGCGAAGACAATGGGATATGCAAATGTGGGCGCTGCTACCGCGGGAGCATCTACGAAAGTGACGTGATTCTCAAAGATGCGCTCGGCTTTGTATGTGCTCAAAGACTTTTCGGAGAGGCTTTCGAAGAGGCGATACACATGTTTCGACAACTACGCGAAAAGCTTTTCAAATCGCTTGGGATTTGGTAGTATAAATGTTGTATAAGGATGGAATTATCGTTTTTTACGACTTCCAACATGTTTGATCATTTGTTTCAATGATCTTATTTCTTTAATTAAATCGAAGACTCTCAGGACGAGACTGAAGATACACCACAAACGTTGTTGAAACAAGGCACAGTGTGTTACTTAAGTTAAGCAAGTGTTTTAAGTCACTTTATTCATTGACTGAATTTCACTAGGAAAATATTCACTATTTCACTATTTTATTTTATTATTTGAGTAAAGTTATAAATGAGATAAGTCACTTTTGGTAAATTTCTTAAGTAAAGTCACTTAACCCAAATTTTGGGAGACGACTTAAGTCATTTTCAAGAATATGGTTGAAACACAAAAGTTGAAGAAGTCACCCTGTAATGACTTAAGTTCCACAGGCAAAGTAACTTAAGTAAAATTTTGTTAACCAACTTAAGTAATTTATCTTTATTCGACTTAAAATGAAAAGTCAAGAAATTCTTTATAAAATAAGAAGTGTTAATAAAGTAAAATGAACTAAGTCATTTTTTTGATAATTACTTAAGTAATAATACCACAAAAGTTGTTGAAAAAAAGGCACAGTGTGTTACTTAAGTTAAGCAAGTGTTTTAAGTCACTTTATTCATTGACTGAATTTCACTAGGAAAATATTCACTATTTCACTATTTTATTTTATTATTTGAGTAAAGTTATAAATGAGATAAGTCACTTTTGGTAAATTTCTTAAGTAAAGTCACTTAACCCAAATTTTGGGAGACGACTTAAGTCATTTTCAAGAATATGGTTGAAACACAAAAGTTGAAGAAGTCACCCTGTAATGACTTAAGTTCCACAGGCAAAGTAACTTAAGTAAAATTTTGTTAACCAACTTAAGTAATTTATCTTTATTCGACTTAAAATGAAAAGTCAAGAAATTCTTTATAAAATAAGAAGTGTTAATAAAGTAAAATGAACTAAGTCATTTTTTTGATAATTACTTAAGTAATAATACCATAAAAGTTGTTGAAAAAAAAGGCACAGTGTGTTACTTAAGTTAAGCAAGTGTCTTAAGTCACTTTGGTCGTTGACTGAATTTCACTAGTAAAATATTCACTATTTCACTATTTTATTTTATTTTTTGAGTAAAGTTATAAATGAGATAAATCACTTTTTGCAAATTTCTTAAGTAAAGTCACTTAACCCAAATTTTGGGAGACGACTGAAGTCACTTTCAAGAATATGGCTGAAACACAAAAGTTGGAGAAGTCACCTTGTAATGACTTAAGTTCCACAGGCAAAGTAACTTAAGTAAAATTTTGTTAACCAACTTAAGTAATTTCACTTTATTAGACTTAAAATTAAATGTCAAGAAATTCTTTATGAAATAAGAAGGGTTAATAAAGTAAAGTGAACAAAGTCACTTTTTGATAATTACTTAAGTAATAATACCACACAAGTTGTTGAAACAAGGTATAGTGTGTTGCTTAAGTTAAGCAAGTGTCTTAAGTCACTTTGGTCATTGACTGAATTTCACTAGTAAAATATTCACTATTTCAGTATTTTATTTTATTTTTTGAGTAAAGTTATAAATGAGATAAGTCACTTTTGGTAAATTTCTTAAGTAAAGTCACTTAACCCAAATTTTGGAACATGACTTAAGTCATTTTCAAGAATATGGTTGAAACAAAAAAGTTGAAGAAGTCACCCTGTAATGACTTAAGTTCCATAGGCAAAGTAACTTAAGTCAAATTTTGTTAACCAACTTAAGTAATTTCACTTTTTTAGACTTAAAATTAAACGTCAAGAAATTCTATATTAAAATAAGAAGGGTTAATAAAGTAAAGTGAACTAAGTCACTTTTTGATAATTACTTAAGTAATAATACCACAAAAGTTGTTGAAACAAGGCACAGTGTTTTGTTCCCTGCGACACAACCGATTGATGTAAAACAGTTGGAACAGGAACCAAACCAAAGTTTTGTTAAAAATCGAAAGAAAATCCAAGAAAAATCAAAGGAAATTGATTCTTTAAAAGTCTTTAAAGGAATGATAAAATGCAATCAAATATAGGAGCAACTGTAACCGTTTACCTGCAATCTTAAAAGATTTCATTTTCATCACTGTATAGTAACAAAACTCGTATTTGTTTATATACATTCTTCAAGGGCTCGAACCACGTACACCAGCATGATACACCGAAGGGCTGCTCATTATCCTACCCGAATAAGCTTTCCTTACTATCTGTTTTGAATTATTTGGAATTTAGTTTAGTACTCTTTTTACTACAGCTTTTACTACTTATTGTGGTGGTTTATGGCTATTAATTTACGTTTATAGAGTAATTATATAGAATTTTATGAACTGTTTATACCTTCTTCTATATTATTATAACATAAAATAAAATTATGGTGAAGTAATGTTTTGGGTTCACTCTACAACTTTTTATACTAAAAAAACTGTCTTTAGCTAATATAAGTTGATCTATTTAATTCGTTAAATTCTTTAACTTTTGAAATGCTTAATTACTTAAATGTTATTACTTAAATTTTGAATGAGCTCTCGGCATTAACACGTACAACAAATGTAGACCTGCGAGACTTTGGACCTTCCTGTACATTCTGTATATATTCAAAGGAGGGATTTAAAGAATGAGAAAAAACGATTGATAATAGTATAGACGAGGTGTGGATGCAAGGAAACGAGAAGGAAAACATGACTATTGAAGTAGATGGAAAGATGAAAGCAAAAGAAAGAAGATTCAAGCGAACTATGTAATATATGCACTAAAACACCTTAAACCCTTACTGACTTAAGTCAGTAAATTTTAAATTAAAGCAATACATTTTTATTTTTAAGTGCTACCGCTGCAGCATGCTTAAAAGAGAGAGAGAGAGAGAGAGAGAGAGGAGGAGGAGGAGAGAGGGAGAGAGAGATAGTGAGAGAGAAAGGAAAGGCAAATAAACGCGCCACGGTTCTTCCGTTACCGTTACACAACGAAGTGGTTTAGCCTCCAATAAGAAGTTATTCAAAATTCAAAAATGTTTAAAAATCCCTAAAGTGTCATGAAATACATATAATATTTTATAGTTTAAGAGATACAACTAAATAAAACTAAATATACCTATCCCCCGATTTCCACGGTAGATACGTTCCTGAGAAAAATGTGTAAATCGAAAATTAAAAATTTTCAAGTCAAAACCGTGTAAATCGAAAAGCTTGCAGAAAATGCATAATTTTGCTATTTAATAGTTGTGATTTTTTTCAATATGTTTACGTGTACACAGAAATAAAAATAAAATGCATTGCCAGGTTGTCCCTCCAAAATTTTCCGTATTTTTTCCCTCTGAATTGTATTTTAATCACCGCCGTTAATTTATAATCATCTAAATTATGCACTTTAATTTTTCATATCCGTAAACTACCAGTTTTACGAATATGAAAAATTAAAACTTTCTGAAATTGTGAAATTTTCACTCAAATACAATTTTCCGTAGATAAAACTTTAATTTTATGCGAGGAAAAACAGACACAGTGTGCGTGTGCGGCAAGTCCGCACATAAGCTCGGGATTCCCCGTGAGATATGTACACAGCGCACGTGTTCAATCACAGTAGGATTTTTTAGAGTGCGATAAAAACAAAAATAACTTATTTGGAAAACCGTGTGAAAGCGAAAACGTGTAAGACAAGTACCGCGTAAATTGGGGGATATCAATGGGACCAGAATTCCTTAATTTATATGTCTATATTTATTATTTTTCAAGGGTTAGTAAACTCTCAAAAGAAGGAAGTAAAAAAGCATCGTACAAGTGCGTAAACACAGCATAAAAATACTCATTATAAATTACGTTGTTCCCCATAAACCATAACAAATAACTTAATTATGTAAAAATTGCATGGGAGAGAAGGAATTGCTCATTCATTAATGCCACATTTTAGTAATTAGTTATTGCAAACTAAACGTTTAACTCGTCTGTTCACTGCGCCGTGACTTCGGCGTCATTGTCGTACCAAAATCCTTTCATTTTATGATGATTGCAATGAATAAAATGAAGACCATCATCGGTAGAGGACGACACTAAACATCACAAATATTAATACGTTTCAAACTCGATCTTCCTCCATTCTTACGATTCTTTTCCACTGCCATCATTGTGATGCAAGTCACCCCTCCTCCCTTCTCATCTAGCCATCCTTTTACTCGATTATCCTCTCTTCTTCCGCCTAGAGCCTTTCCTTTCCTATGCCCTCACATTCCCACGCAAGGTGCTCCGATATTTCGATGTTTATCCGGCATAATATACATCGGGTGTAGTCTACCCCTATTCATACCTTTCGCCCCCTCTCCTCAGATTCACAACGCACCCTCGCCAGGAGTGCTTTCTCACTAACACTAAGGTCCCTATCCCCTAGGAATACAGGCCTCCGTCCCACCACCTGGATCCTCTGGTATGATAGATTGTAGGAGTTGAGAACGATTTGATTTTGTTGCCTTATTTGTTCTTCTATCCGGGTCCTCTTCCCCTTACTACGCCCTTCATTGCTCCACGTTCCTGCCATAGTCGCCTGACGGCTCGGAGAGGCTCACCGATTCGTACCCCCGCCTCCTCTTCACTGCCCATCCATAGAATCCCCTGTTAGTATATCCACACATTCTTCACTGGTCTCTCACTTCCCATTCCCTCCAACCCTTCCTCATATCTTGCTACTCTTGTAGTCATTTCCACTTTCATACTAAGCCTTCCTGCCTCTTGAAGCACTATATAGTCCGGAGTAGATCTCTCCAATCCAATCATGTTCTTCAGGAACCAGGTCTGCTCTTGTTCCAATACTTTCCATTTATCCAAACTCCACACATCCACACCATACAGTAAGATCGGCTTCACACACGCATTCCACATTTGTATTCCTATATCCTAATTTCCTCCCCATATACTCCCCCATTTACACTTTATACTTTCCCATGCACACTGCACACCTTGCCTTCCCTTGCACCGATGTCACATGGTCTTTCCATACACTCATTTGTCTGCTAGAGTACGGTGTATTCTCGCATCCACACCTTCCATTTCAGGTGTGGATAAGAACCACTCAGGTGTGACCTGTGTGGAAGGGGTAGAGATTCCTGGAAGCATGTGAGGCGTGATTATATAGGAATGAGGAGTAGGCGCGTGATATCCAGGGGAAAAAGGGGGAATGAAAGTGGGGCTGAGTTAGGATGGAAGAAGGTGTTGGCAATTTTGAAGGAGTTGGCAAACAGTTGACGACCCCACCACAGACATTCAACTAACAATAATAGAGACTGATTTAAAACTTTGCTAAATAAATCCTCAAATTACTAATAGATGGCGTTACGAGCATTTCCGACACTTTCGATACCAATAAATATATCGCTACCTGGTAGCGTAGGAATGTAGGCACAAGATGATTTTTACATAATTACGAATTATGTTAATTAATAACCAAACATCTGTTGTTGATTTCACTTTTAAATCAGTAAAAGCAATCAATTAACATTAACATTTTTCAACAAATTAAAATTTGCAATTCAAAACGGCTAACGGTACTCTTACTAAACTCTGAAACACTAATTTTCAAACTCGCAAAGGATTAAAACATTGACATATCACATAATTAATAATTATTATAATTCAATTCAGTAATTATTTCATTTTTAATCATCAAAACTGTATAAAATCACCAATAAACACAATGCCACTAATCAATGAAAGACATAATAAAACTGACTTAATCATTCGTGGAATCAATCGATTTCGAATTCGACTTAAATGCTTAATTATCACAGTTCTCCTGCGTCTATTTGGCGTTCTTTGTCAGCGTTCGTAACGGCTGTTAATGACAACCTAACGCCTAACGTTCGTGCTTAATGATGCGCGTCGCTTAATTAACAATAAAACGAATTAAAGCGGATTGAAATATATTTGAGCAAGCGGTGTCGACCGGGCTCGTCGTTGCGCAAGCCTTATTCGGTCGCCTTTAACTTCATGTCCAACTCCATAATAAGAATAATAATAATAAACAAAATCGACACTAATTAAATGCGTTTTAAATGCGATATTAACGAGATTCGAAATTTTGACAGTGTTGATTTGATTATAATTAGACTTTTATTAATATTTACAGAATTGAAAACTTAAACTTAGCTTTAATTTAATCAATTAATTCAAAGGGACATTAAGACAATTTCTAAGACGTTACTTAAGTTAAGTAAGGGTCTTAAGTCATTTTAGTAATAGGCTGAATTTTATTATATATACATATTTCCCAAGTAATATAGAAAACTCCAGAGAATCTTAATTACTTGATTAAATTACATTGAGATAAGTCACTTTTGGCAAATATCTTAAGTCACTTAACCAAATTTTGGGTCTTTATGGGCAACTTAAGTCATTTTCCAAAATATGGCTGAAATGAAAACGTTGAAAAAGTCACCCTGTAATGATTGAAGTTCCATCGGCAAAGTAACTTAAGTCACATTTTGGTAACCAACTTAAGTTATTTCACTATAAGACTCAAGAAATTCTTTATGAAATAAGAAGAGTTAATAACGTTAGGTGACTTAAGTCACATTTTTAATAATTACTTAAGTAAAGTGACTTAAGATGTTTTACACTAAGTGACTTAAGACATTTTACTGATTATGACTCAAAGGAAAAGTCCAAGAACATGAAGATTTCTTTGTCTTAAGTTTCATAACGACGACTTAAGTTCCATAAGTAAAGTGACTTAAGACACATCATGGTAAATATCTTAACGAATTTCACTATATTTCAACTAAACGGAAAAGTTGAATTAAGTAAAGTCGCTTTTAGGTAAATTACTTAAGTATAGTGACTTAAGTCATTTTATAATAAATGACTTGAGACATTTACTGAATATGACTAAATGGCTAACATAAAGTCAACGAAGTCTCCTTGCAACAGTATATGTTCCATTAGCAAAGTGAGTTAAATCATATTTGGCTAACTGGTTTAAGTAATATTTGACTTAAACTGAAAAATTAAGAAAATATCTATGACATGAGTAAAGTTAATAAGGTGAAGTGAATTAGGTTAATATTTTGGTAAATTTCTTAGACATAGTGACTTAAGTTAATTGCTTAATTGCTGATGACTTAAGGCATTTTTCTGAACTTTTGCATGAAGAAATGTCAAGAAAGATTTCTTATCACGACATAAGTGTCATAAGTTAAGTGACTTAAGTTTCATAACTAAAGTGACTTAAGCCATATTTTGATATGTGAATAAGTCATTTGACTGAATATGACTTAAAAGGAAAAATCCAAAAAAAGTCTCGGAAATGATGTTACTTAAGTAAAGTAACTTATGACACTTTAAATACATATATTTAAATAATTTCACTATAGATGAGTTAACAAGAAAACTCAAGAGAAATTTAACTTAAATCTTCTTAAAAAGTTAATTAAGTAATATGACTTAAGTCACATTGTGGTAAATCAGATAAGTAAAGTGACTTAAAGTCACTTTTTTTTCAGTTTATTGGACACGAATTAAAAGAAAAAAATCAAGAATATCTCTGTGCAATGATTTAAGATTCTTAAACAAAGTGACTTAAGCCACTTTTTGGAAACTGACTTAAGTAAATTCGCTTCATATAACTTGAAAAGAGAATTCAAGAAAAACTGTTTGGAAAGAGTGGTGAATTAAGTAAAGTGACTTAAATATTTTTTAACCGCTTAAGCAAAGCAGCTTAAGTCACATTTGGGCAAGTAACTTAAGTCCGTAGCAAAAATATCGAACTTCTGACCGAACGATCAAAAAAACGAAAAATCAAAAAAGGGTCTCGAAATTGATGTTACTTAAGTAAAGTTACTTATGTCACTTTTTGGTATATCTCAAAATAATTTCACTATAGATGAGTAAAAAGGAAAGCTCAAGATAAATGTAACTTAAAACTTTTCTTAAAAAGTGAATTAATCACTTACATGACTTAAGTCACGTTTTCGAAACGGACTTAAGTAAATTCGCTACAAATAACTTGCAAAGAGAATTGCAGAAAATGTGTTTGAAAAGAGTGGTGAATTAAGTAAAGTGACTTGAATATTTTTCTAATCACTTAAGTAAAGTGACTTAAGTCTGTGTCAAAATATTTTTTCAGTTTATTGGACACGAATTAAAAGAAAAAATCAAGAATATCCCTGTGTAATGATTTAAGGTCCTTAAGCAAAGTGACTTAAGCCACTTTTTGGAAACCGACTTAAGTAAATTCGCTTCATATAACTTGAAAAGAGAATTCAAGAAAAACTGTTTGGAAAGAGTGGTGAATTAAGTAAAGTGACTTAAATATTTTTTAAGCGCTTAAGCAAAGTGGCTTAAGTCACATTTGGGCAAGTGACTTAAGTCCGTATAAAGAATATCGAAGTTCTGACCGAACGATCGAAAAAAACGAAAAATCAAAAAAGGGTCTCGAAATTGATGTTACTTAAGTAAAGTTACTTATGTCACATTTTGGTATATCTCAAAATAATTTCACTATAGATGAGTAAAAAGGAAAACTCAAGATAAATGTAACTTAAAACTTTTCTTAAAAAGTGAATTAATCACTTACATGACTTAAGTCACGTTTTCGAAACGGACTTAAGTAAATTCGCTACAAATAACTTGCAAAGAGAATTGCAGAAAATGTGTTTGAAAAGAGTGGTGAATTAAGTAAAGTGACTTGAATATTTTTCTAATCACTTAAGTAAAGTGACTTAAGTCTGTATCAAAATATCGAACTTCTGAACGAGCGCAATTAAAAGGAAATCCGAACTCGATCCACACCCGCGGGGCGAAGAGGTCAAGTGTTTGGTGTCAAGTCGATCATGGATAAAATGAAAATTAAGTAACATGTTATCGGCCCCAGGCTCCGCGAGACCCGCAGTAAATTAATTGAAATTGCCTGTTGCGCAGCGCGAATTAAGCAAACAAATTATGAATTAATCTACTTTCTTATCACGCGCTCATTAAACACCAAAACCGGTAAACAAATCCACTCAATTTCACTATCAAACAGCAGAGACAAAAACAAGCAATAAATATTCGTAATTGTCTGTATAAAGTTAATTAATATTGACTTAAGTAACATTGACCGTCATCAAATTTTAAGTACATTTACCACGGACTATTTCACGTGCTGGCAATTAGCGTTTGCTATATTTTATAGCATAGTAGAGTACATTGTAATAATTTGCAAAAAAAAAATAGATAATTGTTTGCAATTAGATAAATATATAAATATATATGACGCGGGTCATATGCATGTTGGTGCAGTGACAATTACGGGCTTATCGCTTCGCATTTAAGTAGAGCTGGCGACGTTGCCTACCTTCATTTGTGCAATTAACATTCCCATACGTTTTGTGTTGTGTCGTGTCGGTTTTGTTTTTTTTTTTGGGCAAAATATAGTCGCTCAAGTCAGTCATGATATTTTTATGCTTTGCATAACTGTAATTATTGACGATAATTAGTGGCAATTATGGCGTATTTGTTTCGGACGAGTTTTTATGTAATATAACGACTTTTCCGATAATGTGGTAATTGGTTTGGAAATAGTCGTAGAAATGGAGTTTATGTGGGAATTAGGTTAAGAATGATTAAATAGAGTTTACTTACGTTAGATATTAGGATTAAAGGATTTTGTTTTGTTATAACGACATTTTTTTTGGGAGTTAAGAGTAAAATCCTTGTCATTTTATTCTTTAAACGTGAAACACTGGAATTGTAATATTAAACTCATGGCAACTCAAACAATCTTTAAGCTTTTCTGCTTAAGTCATATTCAGTAAAATAACATAATTATGCCCACCTGGGCAGCATAGCTGGTAGTGTATAGGTCTACCACGCAGTCGGATGGGGTTCGAGTCCCCGGGGTGGACACCCATCATTATCTTCACAATTAATTCACAATAAAAAATCACACTAAAAATTCACACCTAAGAAAACTTTCACGTCTATAAAAATCTACTTGTCGGGATATATCACCAAT
>JAODAC010034473.1:0-13620 GCA_027575185.1 Mimaenictus wilsoni
TATCTTTATTAAATTTCAATTTTGGACCGGTTTCGGTGTTTTTATTACACCATCCTCAGCAAAATAACGTCAATTTATAAAAAGTGTTTTGATTTTTGCTGTTTCTATCATTAGTACGAAATTTATCACTGTTTTTTCTTTTTGGTATGTGCTGATAATGAGATCAAACTTTATTGTATTCTCATTATCAGAACGTTGTGGGTTGCGCATATTTGCGATTGTTGATTAGAAGAGTGTTTTTTATTGTGTGGTTTTGTATAGGTGTGAATTAATGTGAATTTTTGAGAGTTATAATTGTGAATAATGGGTGCCCACTCCGGGGACTCGAACCCCGTCGGACTGCGTGGAAGACCGAAGCCTTACCAACTTTCTGCCCAGGTCGGCAGAAAATGGTAACATTAAAAAAAATTAAAATAAAAAGGACTGACTATATTGTCTTGGTCAAAAAGAAATTCTTTCTCCTATAATCGACGAAATTATTTCAAATTTACACATCAATAATTCCATTGTTGTTTAAAAATAATGATTGAGATATGATTAGAGCGATGGAATGACCGATTATCTACGACAATTGTCCATAGTCTGGACGGTACCATTTCACTTTGGGTTTTCAACAATCTTCGACGATGGAAAAAAGAAAGTTCATTGGGTTTATTAAGCGCAAGTAATCGCCCGCTGAGATAAACCAGAGATAATCAAATACACACAGTTTTACATGCTTCAAACGCACGTTCATTATTACACGTATAAATCACACGAAATTACTTTGTTTTGCTATTACAACATTGTGAGAAGTAACAAAAAATGTGTAGCTGGAAGTATGAAATTGATATTACGAAACACAGAGAACACTTGTCGTATTATGTATTTTTGTAGAACATTTTAAATTCAAAAATAATCAAACAAAAAATTTCAAACAAATAATCATCAGTAGGCAATTTCTAGGACGTTAATCACAACTTGAAATAACTGGAAAGAGAAAATGATGAATGCCTCCGACAGGACTTGAACCTGCACTCCTCATATGTCATAAGTTTGTTTAGCATTGTGACGGTCAGTAATCGCGGTTCCCTCACAAAGAACGTCACAAATCTAAATCAACATCTGCCGAAAGAATATTGATCGAGACTAAACATCAAGAATGCTGAGGCGTCCAAATCGACACGGCGGCGCACAGTGGCCAAACGTTGGCCAAAATTATTCACCGGTACGCTCGCTACGAGCGCGCGCATTTTTCGTGGAGTTCTTTTGCTCAAGATTTTTCATACTAAATATAAAGCTGTGAAGATGAAACAAACATGAAAATGCTCCCCAATTCTTCTACTTTCTCATGGTATCAAATTTATTTATTTCAATCCCATTACGATAAAACTCTTTTATACTGATTTTAAAATGAACTGTTTCATGAAATTTTGAATCTGAACTTCAATAAGGGGATTTTCAGCCTTATCCGGCAATCGAACAATATGTCACATATATTAAATTATTCCCCTTTTTATGTACTCTAACATGGTATAAATATTTTTCTAATCAGTTTTGTGCAGCTATCGATTATACTTTGTTTTATCAAGGTGATTCCCCGGCAATTCTTCACTAGGGTTGGGTCTCCTCTCTTATAGACCTGTAGCACCATGCCAACCCTACTTGCTTCCGGAAAACTTCTTACTCCGCTACCGATCTTATTTACCTCCGACAGGTACACCTCATCTGGTACCAGCTTCAATATGTCTGCCCTCAACCCATCCGTACCAGCTGCCCTCCCTGTTTTCAAATGTCTCACCGCCTCTACCAGTTCCTCCGTTGTGAACCTTTCTGTTGGCCCCCTATGTCGTGTCTCTATAACATTTTCTTCTCCTTCGGCAGTCATCTCCCTGCATCTCTTCTCCCACTCATCCAACTTTATCTTCGGCTCTTGCCGTTTCCTCTCCCTTAGCAGATTCCACATTTCCTGTTCCGTGCTGCACTTCTGAAAGTTTTCCTCGACCTTTCTCAAATGCTCCCTCTTTTTCTAAAGAATCTAAACGAATTCATTTATAAAAAAATTAAAATATTACCACGATAAATTGCTAATGTTTAAAAACCGATTAAACTCGTTTAAAATTTATTATTTGTTGTTTTTTTAATGCGCTATGGATTGCATAATTTTGCGCCCGAATGAAATCAACATACGCACTTTAACGAGTTACGATTTGTTAGTCTGCCTACATCAATAAAAACACCAAGTGTTATTAAAACCAGCAAAATTTTCTGAAATATTCATCTGGACCTCCAAAAAAGGACGATAGCATGATAAATGTGGGTTCAAATTTGTTTTAATTTATCTTTAACGCATTATTGGTAATTTATCGAGATCGTATTTGACGAATCGTTTAATAGTTTACATAATTTTGATAACATCATGTGCAAACGCGATTGCGCAAGATGGCATAATATATAATTGCCGATAAAATTCGACACAAGTTCGACTGGCGCCACAACCGTCGGAGAAACTTTCTTCTTTCTTCGCGGCAATTTCGAGCTTCTGAAATGTGTTTTTTTCGGCATTCGGCGCGTGTTTTGCGCATACATAACGCCGCTAAAAGTTACTCGGTACCTGTTTGGCGCCTACCAGAATATTACAAAAAGACAGTAGAGGCTTTAGGGATATTTGAGACACTTCAGGAGCTTATTGATAGAGCAAGTATAATCTAAATTCACCTCATGACACTTCATCTAACCTTATCTATCGTAATCTAACCTAAATTTTGCTAACTTAAGCTAAACTAAGCTTGAACGTCGAAGGGACTAGTCTGTCAACCAAGCTGAAAAGGAGGAAAATTGGTAACAGCCATGAAGCAGAAGATGATGTTACAGATACACGCCGAATTATTCCTTGCAAAAGGTACGACAGGGAACATTCCTGCTCAAGATGAGCGGTTCAAGATTATGAGGATCTTCATCGGTGCGCTGTTACTGCCCACAGAGCCCGGTAGGGTAATAGAAGTGAGGAGACACTTCACGACCTACTAGAACTACTTACGAAGCTTTATAGTGTTGTGTGCGTGCTTTTTCATATTTATTGTAAAAACTTCTTAGTGCACCCTAGGTATCCTGCTCCTTCTACCCCAGGTCATGGTGGCAGCTACTTTCCAGCCAAGTACTGGTTCAGTACTCACATCTGCTCAGCGTGTGTTCAGCATCGTCATTGCCTCGTTCACAGAATTGACAGTCTGCCGATTCTGTGGAACTATATCTATCCCCCGATTTACACCGTACTTGTTTTACACGTTTTCGCTTTTACACGGTTTTCCGAATAAGTTCTTTTCGTTTTTATCGCACTCTACTAAATGCTACTGTGATTGAACACGTGCGCTGCGTACGCATCTCACGGGGAATCCCGAGTTTATGTGCTGACTTGCTGCACACACACACACACACACACACACATTGCGTCTGTATTTCTTCGCATAAAATTCAAGTTTTATCTGCGGAAAATTGTATTTGAGTGAAAGTTTCAGAGTTTCAGAAAGATTTAATTTTCCATATTCAATTATTTAAATAAAATTCAGAGGGAAAACATGCGGGGACCACCTGTCAATGCATTTTATTTTTATTCCTGTGTACACCTAAAAATATTGGAAAAAAACACAACTGTTTAATAGCAAAATAATGCATTTTCTGCAAGCTTTTCGATTTACACGGTTTTGACTTGAAAATTTTTAATTTTCAATTTACACGGTTTTCTTAGGAACGTATCTACCGTGTAAATCGGGGGTGCACTTATGGTGTTTTATAGTAATCGATTTTGTCATTAACCTAACTTAATCTAACCTAATGTCTCCATGTATGAACGAACATAATTTATAATAATCAACACGATTTAGGGTTATTAAAGTAAAGTTAGCCTAATCTAATGTAAATAAAGTCACTTTGTCATAACTAATTTTTGTAATTTCTTTTTTCTTCGGTAAAATATAATTAAATTATTGATAAATTTGTAGGAATTGAAAATTAAACGATAATACGTCCCTGTTGGATGACAAACAAAAACTTAATTTATAACCAACATAAAAAAAATCAAGAATCTTTCATATTCATTTCGCTGCCCCTTTCTTTCTCTTTCTGCGCGGTTCACTTTTACCAAACTAGTGAAGGCAGTGACTAACCAAATGTATACATAACAAAAATTACAAACGCATCAATCCGAAACAGTTTCATAGTTTTCCTTGCTCTGGCTGGATGTCTCTTGTCGAGGATGGTCTATCCTCCTGCCTGTGAACACTGTGTGAGTTGAGACGGTTTAAATACCAGCATCCTATCTAGCGTTTCCGGCAGATTTATTTTTATTAATATTCTAATGATATTAATAACATTTTAATCGTGGTGAAACGGATGTTTACCTTTAGCCTTTTGTGTTGATTTCAAGTGCAATTTTACTTACAATTATCTGTAAAATAAGCATACATATTTTTTTGTACGTAAACACAGGAAATTGTTACTTTTATTATTCACGAATGGAGTTTGATGAAATGCACTGATTAATTTAAACTTACAGACTTCAATTCACAATAGTTTGATTTGGTATTTGTAGCGCCATCTCTTGGTTGCACAAATAAGCTGAAATGATTGCAGTGCACGATGGGTTGCATATCATAAATCATCGTTTCAGCATAAAATAAATGGAATGAACGCTTTATTTAGAAGTTTCCCAACTTTTTAAAACAGCATCTTTCTTTCTTTAACACTTTTTTGACGCTCTCAGTTTAAACAGCCAATTTTCGTGATAATGTCGTGATAATCTCACCTCAATCAATTACTTCGTTCAGCCCTTTGAGGGACTTTTCGCAGAGTTTTAGAAATAAAATAAGTCAGCTCTTTTAGCGTTTCTAGGTGATTCATTTGATTTCCTCTCGGAGCATCTAGTACCCGTCACTTTGTGCCCTTCTACCTATTGAATGACTTATCGCACTGCTTAATTATGAAGTTTAATCACACTCATTTGCTTATAATTAGTGAAACCATGTTTTCAAACCCGATTAATCCGATTAAAGCCGATTAAAATGAAATTCCCATCAAAAATAATCTGGAAAATTACACATATTTCACTGTGAGGATGAACTGACGTTATTAAACGAGAACCAATCTTGCAAATTCCCACTTGTTGTAAAATATCAATCTTGTCATTGGGACTACTCAGGATGTGTTTTATGGTAGTAATCGTGTATGCGATTTTTAAATTATATTTTTTGAATATTTGCTCAATGCCCGTGGTGATTCTATTATATGGTATCGCCATATATTTATTTGGTGTTGGTTCCTCCAGGGTTGTATTGGGGTATACCCATGGTCAACAGCAATCGTTTTGATATGTTTAAGCTCATATTGAAATCGGGTTTTGTTCAGCGGATATGTCAAGAGACGGTGTATCAAATGTAATTAATGTATGTAATTAAATGCAGCTAATTTATGTTGATAATAGTTAGAAACTTTAAGTCACTTAATACTTTAGATGTTTTACTTGTTTATTTAAAGTTCGTACAATACGTATTTCGCCTATGCCACATCATCAGATACTGAATGTTAAAAAGTTACAAAGTGTTGATAAGTAAATCTGACTGATCGATAAGAACATTTTCAGCATTATCTTTTAATGGCTCTTTTTATGTAGATTGCCACCAATACGTTTAGTTTATGGCCTTTAGTTTATGTTGAATGGGATGGTAAGGGTTGTTGTGAATGTACGTACTAGAGCTGTCGCTAAACAAAAATAGGTCCTTCAAGAACCACGCCTGTTCCTTCTCCACAACTTCCCATTCACTCAGATCTCATGCTTCCACACCATACAGCAGCACTGGTCTCACACACGCATCCCACAATCTCATCGCCACTCCCCAATTACTCCCCCACATTCGCCCCCGTCTCTCGTTTACTCTATCCCATGCACACCTTGCCTTCTTTACTTGTATCCATCGCACATGCTCTCCCCAACTTCCATTCGATTTAATCATACACCCTAGATACTTGAATACCTCCAGCCTCTCTATCGACTTATTTTTTCACCGGATGACCTCCGCTGATTTTCTCCCACCCGCATGTAATTGCGGTAAAATGAAAACGTACCGCGTACTTTTTTCCGGTCCAGAACAGCGTCCATCTTCAGGCATATACTGAATTTTTCTTTACATTGGGTACCTGGTTAGACCTACCCAGGAAGTCTCCCACTACTAATTAGTCGAAATTTTCGAATAAATAACGCCCCAATGTAAAGAAAAATTCAGTATATGCCTGAAGAAGGATGCTGTTCTGGACCGAAATGCGCATCGCAATTTACAACAAATACGTGTGGGTGCGGGTACCCAAATTCGGTTCAATCAGACCCACAGTGCAATATGCGTAATTCATTTTCTAGCACGTTAAGTTTTTAGCCTTTTACGCCTGGGTGTAAAAATTTGAGGTTAGAGATGGAGCAGTGATGTCCGCTGCTGACCACATGTGTTGCGTGAACCGGTATGAATAATTGTGAAGGTCAATCATTTTTGTTTTGCGGTGTAATCACTTTTGTTATGTGCACATCTGGCCCATGGTGAGAACAATAAAGGGATTTTTTGATTTGAGATTTATGCATCACGGGCAGGATGTTTAAATTAAGATAAAGTAAGGCGGCTGGAATTTTCTTGTCGCTAACGAAGATTGTTTTAAGAATTAAAGTCAGTACGTTATTGAACTTGGCCGGGTTTACTTCTCTCCATCTTTCTGCACATAGTTTCAGAAACGGATAGTTTCGCGTTCCTGCAGAAAAATAAAAGGCTCCAGCTGGGCAATCAACATCTCGTCCGCTAGGAGCTAATGTCGCGTGTAATACGGTCACGCGACAACATGTTTGGCCATAGCCGATTGTTTGGCGGAACCCGCTTCTATTTCTTTAATATGCTCCAAGCCCCTGGTGAGGATAGACATACATTTGCCATATTTCATTCACCAACATGTAATAAGTAAAATTACGTACTAACATCGTTATCGTAAGATTGGTTTTACACAGTATTTTATGAACTTGCCACATTGTAAGTTACTAAGTAAACTATTTATTAACCATAAAACAATTAGGAGTAATTAAATAATTATCGTATGAACTAATTAAGCTTTTATAATGGTGTGATTTTTGCTTAAGATATAAATCATCAATAAATTGATGGATATATACTTGTTATCCATCAATATAAACCAAAGAAAATGTTTGGAAAAGAAAACCAGATAGTAATTTACAACATTTCGAAATAATTATTCAAACGCGCTTGAGGAGTATCCCCTCGAACTCGAACGTATCAATTTTAATGAGTTCTGCGGATCGCGCAAGATGCGTCGTCGATCGATCATGATATCGACAAGATGGACGACGACGATGTCGGCGCGGATATGTCACGTGGAATTATCCGCCATCGAGCGTGAAACCTTGGGAAGCGCGCCTTTTGTCATTCGTTTTTTTTTTCGTCGAGAGATTCGAAATTGAGTCGTCCCGACGCGACGTCTGCTGCACCAGCAAGAGCATGAAGCGGCGGACACTTTGTATACGCTTATCTTGTTAGCGTCCGCCTTAATTGGTGACGCGAACGAACTCGTAAAGTCCGCGACGACGACGACGTTCGCCATTACGACGATGCCAATGTCGTCGTAAACTCCAGATTATAAGCGCAATCATTCACGAAGTGCCTATAAAAACTGCATAGATACTCATAAAAACAACATATTCATAGGTTTGATAATAATTTATATGCTCTTTCAATCGTTAATTTAGTTGAAATACATTCTATATTTTATTTCGTACATTATGTAAATATTTTCTTTATTAATTCAAATATTTCGTTATTTTCGTGATTTGGAGACTAATAACGTCGATGATTTCACTGACAACTTTTATGAGTCATAATATCGGTTCTAAGTCATCAAATGATAAACTCTCTCAGGAGTTTGAAGATATTTTCACGCTGAATCGATTGGTGCATGACTTATAATTCTAGCGATAGGGGAAATATGAGAGAAAAAAAAATGAAAAACCTAAAACTCGAAATTTCAGGAAAAGACATTTTTTGTACGATGTATAATTTCTCAATAATATCTCAACATTTAGGCGTAAATGGGTAGATTCCTCATTAAATATAGTTTGCTTTGATGTACATATTTTGAAATTATTGAGATATACATTGTGTAAAAATCGTTTTTTCCAAAAAGTGTTGTGTTTTAGGTTTTTCATTTTTTTCTTAATATTTGCCGTATTGCTAGTATTATAAATCATGCACCAATCGATTCATCGTTAAAGTATCTTCAAACTCACGAGTCAGTTTTTCATTTGATTACTTAGAACCGATGTTAGAACTCTTGAAAGTTGAGGCTAATAACGGTGATGATTTCACTGACAACTTTCATGAATCATAATATCGGTTCTAAGTAATCAAATGAAAAACTGTTCCAGGAGTTTGAAGATATTTTCACGCTGAATCGATTGGTGCATGACATATAATTCTAACAATAAGGGAAATATGAGAGAAAAAAAAAAGAAACTAAAACTCGAAATTTCAGAAAAAGACATTTTTTGTACGATGTATAATTTCTCAATAATATCTCAACATTTAGGCATAAATGGGGATATTAAAACAAACCTTATTTAATGAGGAATTGATCCGTACAAGAGTAGGTATTCTATAACATGCATAATAGAAAATATTTTAGAACAAAGCGATCGGTACCTTTACACGACCGCTACCACGTAGCGCCAACATGCGGAACTAAAACGTGAAATTCAAACTTTGTTCTAAAATATTTTCTAATCTGCATGTTATAGAATGCCCATTTTTATACGGATAAATTCCTCATTAAATATAGTTTGTTTTGATGTACATATTTTGAAATTATTGAGATAAACATTGTGTAAAAATTATCTTTTCCAAAAAATGATGCGTTTTAGGATTTTTTTTCATATTTGCCGTATTGCTAGGATTATAAAAAAATATAAATATAAATTAACACACCAATCGATTCATCGTTAAAATATCTTCAAACTCACGAGTCAGTTTTTCATTTGGGTACCTAGAACCGATGTTAGAACTCTTGAAAGTTGAGCCTAATAACGGTGATGATTTCACTGACAACTTTCATGAGTGATAATATCGGTTCTAAGTAATCAAATGAAAAACACTCTCAGGAGTTTGAAGATATTTTCACGCTGAGTCGATTGGTGTATGATTCATAATTCCAGCAATACGGGAAATATGAAAAAAATGAAAATGAAAATGTATTAACAGATGGCGACATTGTATATTTTCGATACCAATAAGTATCAATACTTTTTTTCGATACTTAGGTATCGAAAGTATTGAAGTTTCAAAAGTATCGATATTTCGTGAAAAGTTGGCATCCCTAGTAAACAGACAAAGAACAAGTAATGATGTTTTTAAAGATTACGGAAATATGGAAATAATTTCTGAGAACAGGATTTTTCACCGTTTTGAGCCATTACAATATATGTTACAAAAACTTACAAAGAAATGTTATGCAAATCTGAGATGGACAATTGAGATTCTTCCCTTGCTAGATTGAAAACTTAAAAATGGTCTACTTTTGACTATCATAAAGCTATTTTGATTGTCATTATTTAATTTTTGCCAAACAATTATATAATTCATAATTTACCTTAAAATTCATTTAAAAATCAACTTGATGGACGTCCAGTTTCTTTCTCAATACTAATATTGTAGAAATCATAATATAAGCCATGAAATTTGATTCAGTCGAAGACGCATACAGCTTGAATCTCCACCAAATTCCATTCGCCACGAACGATTAACCTCGAAATGGCTTCAAAGGGCCGATTAGTGTCCGACCTGTCGAATCTACCTGTCTGGAAGGTCTCTCCGCTCACCTTTTAAACCGAAATGCAAACGCGAGACGTATTCTCACACGATTTCTCGGGTTTCTTTCTCGTGCATTCATTCATGAAATCAAATTCCACTTAATTCCTACAAAGCATGCTTAAGCGCATCAGGGAATTAAGATTACATACTGAAACTGATTGACGTGACCTATTCTAATACAGTAGTATTTACATAGACATTATTTACAGTTATTTTAATATATCTTGTCAAAAGTAAAAATATGGCTACGTGCGACGTATACTCGTAGCTTTATTCGAAGGAGCTTTCTTCTGATTCATCGGCAGAGCGGCAGGATGGACATAAGGTTTTCATAACCTCCAAATCATTGTCGGCAACTTTGGTGACGTTAGTTGCATCGAGATCTTTAAGTTCTTTCGATTCTTCATCGTTTGTAGTTACGTATTTGTTGCCACAACGAAGGCATTATTCATTCTGTTCTCCTGAAATCAATTTAAGAATCATTAAATTTTCAATAATTAGCACGCAAGTTACACAATCCCAATCCCAATCCCAATCCCAATCCCAATCCCAATCCCAATCCCAATCCCAATCCCAATCCCAATCCCAATCCCAAACCCAATCCCAATCCCAATCCCAATCCCAATCCCAACCCCAATCCCAATCCCAATCTCAATCCCAATCCCAATCAATGTTTTACAAATCAGTTTATTTTCGTACAATGTACATTTCGCCACAAGGCATCATCGGGTACTGGCCTGTTACAATCGCAATTCGCGTACTTATACAAGAATATATTTAAACTGGTGGTACAATATTGCGGGTAAGGGGAGGGCTTAATATAAGGTCTCATTGGTCATTAAGGACAATATTCGGAAAAAAAGAGTAGCGAATAAGGTAGAATTTTCCATCTTCCGGAAAGCAACCGCCACGGACTGCATAATTCCATACGGTTCATTCCACCTAATTACAACTAAATTAGCGTCCCTTAACTGTTTAATTCATAGGTTAGTTAATACGCCACTCTCCCCCAAAAACTTCAAGTTAGAACTTAGCACAATTAAGAATATCGCCCGTAACAATGGATATGGAGATCAGTCGATGCTGGTATCGGAACCCGATACTTTCAAAATCAGTTGATTCTGGTATAGAAACCGAAACTTTTACGAAAATCCGAGTTAAACCCTTAAAAGTAAAGGCCCGGTTTACCCGAAACTAACAAGGTGGAAAACCGAGTAACCCGGAATTATCGGGTACCCTTGACCATCCTACATTAGTGGCAAAATAGTCAAATATGTATTTATGCAGTTTTTTAAGTTTCATTAGAAAATTTTTTTGTTAAAATTCATACAACATAGAATTTCCTAATATCCTAATTCATCATTATACATCATTATACATCGTGAAGTACCTTTGAATCAGTTTATTTCTGTACTTTTCCTTACCTGAAAATGGGTTAGGCCGAATTACAGTTTACGCTTTTGTGGCGGAGATTGTTCGGGTTGTTGCAGAAATATGGAAATAATTTCTGTTAACAGGATTTTTCACCGTTTTGAGCCATTACAATATATGTTACAAAAACGTACAAAAAATGTTATGCAAATCTGAGATGGACAATTGAGATTCTCCCTTTGCTAGATTGAAAACTTAAAAATGGTCTACTTTTGACTAACATAAAGCTATTTCGATCGTCATTATTTTATTTTTGCCAAACAATTATATAATCCATAATTTACCCAAAACTGACAAGGTGGAAAATCGAGTAACCCGGAATTATCGGGTACCCTTGACCATCCTACATTAGTGACAAAATAGTCAAATATGTATTTATGCAGTTTTTTAAGTTTCATTGAAAAATTTTTTTTTGTTAAAATTCATACAACATGGAATTTCCTAATATCCTAATTCATCATTATACATTATTATACATCGTGAAGTATCTTTGAATCAGTTTGTTTCTGTACTTTTCTTTACCTGAAAATGGGTTAAGCCGAATTACAGTTTACGCTTTTGTGGCGGAGATTGTTCGGGTTGTTGCAGAAATATGGAAATAATTTCTGTTAACAGGATTTTTCACCGTTTTGAGCCATTACAATATATGTTACAAAAACGTACAAAAAATGTTATGCAAATCTGAGATGGACAATTGAGATTCTCCCTTTGCTAGATTGAAAACTTAAAAATGGTCTACTTTTGACTAACATAAAGCTATTTCGATCGTCATTATTTTATTTTTGCCAAACAATTATATAATCCATAATTTACCCAAAACTGACAAGGTGGAAAATCGAGTAACCCGGAATTATCGGGTACCCTTGACCATCCTACATTAGTGACAAAATAGTCAAATATGTATTTATGCAGTTTTTTAAGTTTCATTGAAAAATTTTTTTTTGTTAAAATTCATACAACATGGAATTTCCTAATATCCTAATTCATCATTATACATTATTATACATCGTGAAGTATCTTTGAATCAGTTTGTTTCTGTACTTTTCTTTACCTGAAAATGGGTTAAGCCGAATTACAGTTTACGCTTTTGTGGCGGAGATTGTTCGGGTTGTTGCAGGTTTAATGCGATTTAATGCATTTAGATCATTCACAATTGAAAATTCCCACGAAATATCATAAAATTTAAACTGGAAATACCCAATATTGGCGCCAGCACAAATCATAGCGTTACGTTTATCTTGTAATCAGTTTAACTAGAAATTTCCTTAATGTCTTAAGCTCCAATTCTCTAGACTAAATATACCCAAACGTAAAATACTTACAGGTATATTTCACGCATACTATGAACACTTTAACAGCATGAAAAAAGGAAGAGAGATTGAGAAAATCTATTGAACCGCATCATTTGATTTCTTTAGATAAAACAATTAGTTTGATAGATAAAAGTAATTTTAAGGAAAATCTTTTTTTTTTGCCCACCTGGGGATGGGGTTCGAGTCTCCGGGGTGGGCTCTCCCATGTGTGAAATAATTTATTCATTAATTCAGACGAATTTATTCACACAGAAATCCACACAATCAAATCCACACTAAAAAATCACAACAATTAAAAAGCACACATCAAAAATACATCAATTGCAGTATGCGCTAGGGGTGTCAACTTTCCATGTGTTCGTCACCGCGGAAACGCGAATATAAATATACTTTTTACTTAAACACTAAAATACAAATCTCATTTTGTTGGTAACCCTTGTGAGTTACTTCTCCGCTACTTAATTTTTATTGGCAGTTCATATGTGGCTCCATAAAGCAACAAATATAAAAATGGTCCAAATTCGGCGACTTTCCCCTACATTTTGCCGCGAGGCATCATCAGGTACTATTCTGTTACAGTCTACAATTCGCATATTTATAGAAAACATTTTTACTACGGTGGTACAATATTGCGCGTGAGGAGAGAGCTTAGAATTAGGTTTAACTGGTCATTTAAGACGGTATTCGAGTTTGCGTTTATGGCTCGTCTTATATATATTGCTTCCAGCGCATTGAGTTTGTGGTCTTTGGAGGCCACATGTAGGATTTTTAGGCATTCTATGGAACATCTGTGGTCAGAAGCAATAAGGTGGTCAGCTAAAGGCAGAGCATTGGACATTTCCAGCGTTGATGGTGAGGCGCAAATGTTCCCGGAAACGGATATTAAAATTGCAGCCGGTTTGTACTATATATATACTAGTGCAATCACTGCAATTTATTTGATAGACACCTGAGTTGAAGAGATGGTCCTTAGGAGATTTTAATTTTGAATT
>JAODAC010034484.1:0-13617 GCA_027575185.1 Mimaenictus wilsoni
TAAATCAACTGAATTACAAATATTCACGCGGTAGAAACATGTAAAGAATATCCAGTAATACTGAGAGAGTGAAGAGTTGTCTTGGAAAAGTGGAAAAGCTTATTATACAAGTGGAAAAGCTACGCCGCTACAGCAGAGGCAGTAGCAGCATGAGAGTGAGCTGTGGGGGGTGGTCGGTGGCGTGAGCACGCTCGCAGAAGCCTTGATCTGTCCGGAATCTAATTAAAACCTCTACATTTCACTGTCGTTCTTACTTTCGCACCCTTTTGCACAGACATATGTACGGCTGTATAAACCATACATACGAATACATAGGCACATACCTACAAACACAGATGCACAAGTAGATACATACACCTACAGAATGAGATGAACTCGTCACCCGCTGCTGGTGGCGGCGACTGCCGACTTTGCCAACTGTCAGACATTAACTCTACTTCTTATAATCAGCTTAGCTAAGCTATTCGTCAATTTCAACTTCTTTGGAGCTGGACCCTCGGAGGACACCACAAGGCGTTAGGAGAAATTACAAAACAAGTTGCAAAGGTACAATTACAGGATGATTTAATAATTTTTAGAAACTTATGACAAGTATTGAGGAAAATATATTTAAAAACTTACACACACACAACACACACGATACACACAAATCTCTACTATATGAATTATAGATCATCAAATACATCCTTCTGATTGATTTCATTTGTACAGGCATACGAGGGGTCAGCAAATATTCAGAATACACAAGCTGCTAATCTGCAACAAAGATCAGCGAACATTAAGTTACATAGTCAGAACGAGTAAATACGTCAAGGGTACCGTTATCGATTTACTTTGTATACTGGTCTCTTTACGGGGGTAAGGGTAGGTCCTTCGCCTATTCTTCCTCCTTATTCAGGGACTTGGGACAGATTTGAAGTAATGTCTTCCTCAGAACTTCAAATCTTGTAGTTGGTCCGGGACCTTTTCGAAATAATTTTAAGTTAACCCAAGTAGATATACATATCCACATCAATAATATGCAAAATTGTAAATTATTCCATTGAATTCAAGTCGAATCATGTGTTCCCATTCGCCCTAAACCATAATATATTTGGAATGAACAACTGTCACTTATTGAAATAGTCCTTGAATGCCATCCCAAACAGACCGTATAAAAACGAGTGGTAGTAATGGCCCATTTTTCGAACCATGAGTGTATTCGTGTAGGTGAGTGCTGCTGAGTGGGCTGGTAGGATGGGGTTGGTTAAAGAAGTGTCCTTCTAATGTGGTTTACGGGCAGCCGCTTGCACTATAAAACTGTCTTGTAGATGCTACCACTCTTTTATTACGCGTGCAACGTTAAATGGATTTGCTTAATCTATAGCCGTGGATAACTCAACGACCATTATCTTTTGTGTGCGCCTTTTGCCATCCATTTCCCCAGGGCGCTCCTTTCAGCCAGATACAAGTTCCACATAGACACATATACAAGAAAACACACATGTGCACACCGTTGCATAACCATACACATTCGCCCGTTTAATCCCACCCATTCCCGGCTGGCTATAAAAACCTGGTCGCCTATCAAGTCTTCCTCCTCAAGTCGTCCCGGATGTATTTATTGGGTGATATGCTCATAGCCACAATAAAGATTAAGGGTATTCGGATATATTTAGAAAATAAAATTCAATAAAGATTTCTCTCCGATATAGTAATAATCAAATAGTAAACAGTTCCATAACAGGACTTTATCTGATTTTTATTTATTTGAAATCCAAATGAATTAAGAAATACAAGGTGGAAAATTAAAATTGGAATGTAAAGCAATTCATGACCAATTTCCCGTTTGAAAATGCATGCATAGAAAAGTGTGCATGCCGACGCGATTTCACCAGCACTCAAAAATGCGCCAAGGTTTTCCCCAGTAACTGGCAATAACGCCCGGAATAGCCTTCGGGATAAAAGGGAGATTGCATCGTTCTGTTGATGGCTGATTAAATTGTTTTCCTGTCTTCTGTGGAGAGTGAAGGAGGGGCGGAGGATTGGGCGCATCGCTGCCGACAACTCACCAATCTCTTCCGGCAACATCATCATACTGGGTCAAAACAGCAAAAATTGTAAACAAACCAATTACTTTCCTTGTTTTCCTTGAAAGAAAGTCATATTTTCAGTTTTGCTGTATTTTCATAAACAGTTGCAGTATTGGGCAAACTTGTAATCAGAAAAGTAAGAAAGAAAACAAGTAATACAAAAAATGGACAATATTAGGAAGAAACGTATATACTCAAAACCTAAGCACCCAAAAGGAACAAAGATAAAAACTATTAATAGTATAGAAGTATAGAAAATAATACCGAGAGATCTGCCCTTAACATAACTTGCAACAAACGGATTCCAATTGTCGACTTATGTAATGTAAGTGGGCCTGTATTATTATGCACAACCTGTCTGACATGCAAGCGGAATGAAATATTTGCGTATAACGATAAATTTTGTGTGAAAATCATGGGCACCGTAATATGGACAAGCGGTATTTCATTCCTTTCGTCGATTATATCGCAAAACAAACTGATCAACACCTTGCTTTAGTAAATGACCAAAACTAAAATAGAAAGATGGCCAAAAGGCATTAGAAAAAAGGGGGAGGAAGAAGTAAATACTTCCAATATAGGCAACCGAAACCACAAATAAGAGTAACATCCTTTATTAAATTCTTTATTAAAATGAAATTTAAAAAATATAAAGAATTTTGTTACGATCAAGAATTTTCAGAAACCTTGTTTTTCAGCCCTGTAGTCATATTTGGTTTAAACAGGGCTGCAAGGCAAGGGATATCTTAGCTCCGGCGCTGCACACTGATCAAGAGAGAAGACTGGCGGCGGCTAGATACGAACTGACTTTTAGACATCTGAACACCTTTTTATAGTGCCTTTTTGATGTTTGCACAATTCTAATAAGTTATCTATACTGAGACAGAGCCCAATCTTCAGAAACTAACGTATAAAATGCATAAGTCAATTGACACGCATTGCGCGGTCATGGGCTAGCGTAAAGTAGGCATGCCAAGGGTACCCGATAATTCCGGGTTAAACCGGGCTTTTACTTTCAAGGGTTTAACTCGGATTTTTGTAAAAGTTTCGGGTTCTATACCAACTGATATTGAAATTATCGGGTTCCGATACCAGCATCGACGCGGTTCCGTCCTACTACTAGATGAAGCTAAAAAATTCTGTTTCTTGAACCGGAATCGACGCGAGAACGCCCCGCTATTGCTTGATTCTGTTTCCAAACCGAAATCGAGACGAGGGCGCGAGAGCTTGTTGATACTTGTCACTAAAACTACAGCGATTAATTGTTCCCGCGATTGCGGCACGTATCAGCTCGTGTTTTAACATGTTTATTTGTAGTACTAGCGAACGAAGCCTTCAATCTTTCCACACATTGACCAGTGATTATATTTCAGGCATATTTGGAAAAATGAGAATCGCCATTCTCTTTGAGAATACTGGTAATTGAACGTATCTTTTTCCAATTTTTTATATACATTCTTTTCATAGCTAAGATAAATAAAATAACTTTCATGCGTATAGTTTTTTTATATTTTATAGGTGGCACTGTAAACGAGTTTTTGTTCGGATTTTAAACCCGGGCTTTCACAGAGAAAACTTTAACAGAATAAACCCGCAGATTTACAAAATCCGGAAACCAGGAGACTCGGGTTTTCCTATTTTTTGACAAGCCTGGGGGGGGTATGTCATGGCGAAGAAAGAGGCCCCAGAGGGGAATACAAGTATCTAAATCTTTTTATTCGCGCGCAGCCCAAGGAACGAGTCAAAACGAAGTTCACCGATAATTCGTATGCACATGTATATGTTAAAATCTATCCTAACCTCTTCAGTCAATAACATCTGTATTTCGCGTTTTGTGGTGTTTACGAATGCGTAGTTTCTTACATTTGTATCTATAAAATTCATGTTATTAATATTGGACTATGAATTATGTCACTCACTATGTTGCGTATACAGGTTTCGCTCATTTTTTAATTCAATTTTTAATGAAATAATGTAAGTTTAATTTGTTTAAATTAATATTCAAACTATAGGTCTGTTGCATTATATTATTTTTAATCTTGTAATATCCCGTATATAATTTTATATGATGATTGCGTAAGTTCATGTTTAAGTCGGTCAATGGACACGTTTTAGTCCAAACAAACTGGTTAGAGAAGCGCACCTGAATATGATCTGTGGTCTAGCGCATATGCTTATGGGAGCCGTTTCACAACCGACTTCGGCTTCGTACTTCCATGCCTATCCTTCTCTGACGAATGTTTTTAAAAGGAGATGGAGCAACTCGAAGAAACAACTTATCTTCTTTTAAGAGATTAGTCAGCCAAAGAAAACCACGAAGCGAAGCCACGCCGGCTGTGTGGCGGACGCCTAAGTCAAATGATTAACCGAGCGCAGTCGCTACACCACAGTCAAGATCTAGGTTGGAACTTGACTTTGTGATTATAATTCACATGTATATATTCGCGACATTATGACGAATAATAAAAACTCGATAGAAGCAAGCCCAAAAAAGGCTGTTTGAAGGGATAATATGAAGCAAAAAAGCTATGGAAGTTAAAATGATGGAATAAATAATCTTATTCTCAATTTGAAATACCATAGGCAACCACATCAACATACAATGTACAAACTTGTAAAAAGAAGAAGAACAAATAAGAAAATTGAATCAACTATGTAAATCTCACATAGCAACGAACTCCAACTACAGTCAACTTAAAATAGAGCAAATAAAGCGACTTACAGCAAACTGTGAATGAAAAAAAAACTGTTAGAGAGGAGAATCAACAAGGAACAAGGCGAAACACGACGCAGAAATGAAGAAACCAAGAGTAGTACTGGCACAAAAGCGTACTGGGATGCGAGCCAAGCCGGGCGGAAGGAAGAAATGTATCCGACTTTTGTTTCCTTTGCGGGCGTGCTTTATGGGATTGAGCGATGGCGGCAATGGTGCGCGGCGCGAGGCTTAAGTAAAAGCACAACATTGTTCCTCAACATCGGACGAAATTTATTGGACAGCCAACGACGACGATGCCTGGCTTTATCGCATTTGTACGCAATGCTCTCGTCGTCGAGGCGGTGCCGGTAGATGGAGAGGGTCGTAGTGGCGGCGTGCGAGCAATAAAACGGCCATGATGCGATTACGATCAATATTGGTGGCAATAAACAATCGCGTTGTGCGTTTTAATTGACAGTATCTATTCTTTCGACAGCATAAATCTGTCGCACGAGCCACGCAAATAACACATTTTATGGATTTACTCCTGCTTTTACTTGATTTTTCGCACCCACAACAGTAACCACTCGTTATAAATTATACATATGCATGTTATTCGTATTTTAATTGATTTCATTCTCTTTTTGCTGAATTAGCATATTTAATTATTGTTTAATTGGCTAGGTGAATGATTTGTTTGAAATTTAATTGCAATTAAATTAAAACAGTTACGTAAAATTAGTTACTAAACTAAATAAAATTTAAAAAAATAAGAAGAAGAAACGCGAGATTCATTAAAAATAATTGACAAATTGAGGCAAAGCTGATTTTTGCAAAATCCACAAGACATCAACTGACCACTAAATTTGCCCATGGAAACCGAAATGTCCGATAAACTAAATGAAATTGTACTACTCATATATAAAGCCAATATAAAAAATCCCAACCCATTTCCGCGTTTTATCCTTCCTTTTCACTACGTACTACTCCTTCACTAGATACGTATACTCCGAAAACAACCCGGACTGCAAAGATTGCAGCAGAGCGCGTGCACACGTGCCGCTAAACGTGGCACAGGCAACGCGAATGAAATATGCATAGACTGGAGATTGTGATCTCTCCCCAGACAATCGTCCACATCTCCCCAAAGCACAAGCACATCCCGAGCCAAGGCAAAACTCACCGGTGCAGGAATTTAGCTTATTATCACTCGCTTCAACGACGATGCGTCCGCAATGACCAGCCATGTTTGCAAAGCCGAAAAATAAATTAAAACGCACCATAAATTCGAACGAAACAAAAAGGCACAATCACAACAAACAAAAAATGAGGATTGTAATTTATAAGATTTCCTTTGTGCGCGTATTCCCTTTGGGCATGGCGTTATTTTTGGTTATTACGAAAAAATGTAAATGAAATGAAAACGCATGGCACGCACCGAGATGAAACGTTTTTGTTGAAATGAAAGAAAGACTTTGGGCGACTTTATACATTTTTGGGAAGTAAAAGGAAAAGATAAAAAAGAGGAAAAACATAAGGAGAGTTGTTTTTATTTTCTATTTTGGATTTAGTATAAAGGTTTGTTTTAACATTCGAAAACTATTAACAAAGTATGAGAAGGAGAAATAGCCACGAGAGAATCAGGGAAGAAAATAAAAAAGATGACGTTCAAACTAGGGCCCAGTGAAAATTGCAAAGAGTAGAAAATGTGAGAAGCAGAGTGAGGAGGTGGAGGACGTAGAAAGAAGGATGAGAAAGAAAGAGGCAGAGAAAAGGAATAAGTTTGAGAGAAACAACTGAAGAAGGAGAGAAGCAGAATAAGATGGCGAAGAGAGAATGAGACGAGTGAGGAAGAGCAAGAAGAGGCAGCGATGGACAGAAAGGTAGAGAAGAATTAAGAAGAAAATTATAGAAAAAATCAAAAGAGAAAGTTTTAGCAAAGTTTACAGAGAGAAATTGTAAGACGAAAAAGAGAGCGAGCGACAGAGAGAGAGAGAGAGAGAGGGGGGGGTAGAGAGAAAGGCCATGAAAAAAGGAAAGAACGGCTGAATGGCAGGCAAAATGAAAAATGTTTAAAGATAACGTAGGCAAACGATGATGAGAATGCGGAAAAGAAGAATAAATGAGAAAGTTGCAGTAGAAATGACCGAAAACTCTGAGAAAATAGAAGAGAGGACTATGAAAGGACTACTAAAATCACGTCTATTCCTCATGCCCACGTAGGCAAGTAGGCAAAAATAGAGACAAACGAAACAGTATTCTTTCTATTTTCGATGTGGTAAGATAGGGTTCCCCCTGAGCCGGTAAACTATTACCCCTCATTCTCCAGTTTCTAGACACCCCCTCCCCATTGCTTTCTGCCCACTTCTTCCGCACACGCAGCGAGCGAGCAAGTCGAGAGCGGAATTCTTAATAAAAGTGAGACCATTAAATTGTTAATACCGGCGGCGCACGAAGGAAAGCACCGCCGCCGATGATAACCATCTTAATTGAAACTCGGGCAGCTTAAATAGAAAATTTCCTCCCTACCGGCAGGAAAGGCAGGTCATGCCGAGTGGAAATGAATAAGAATACATTGCATCGCCCACGGTCCCGACCATCGTAGGTAGGTAAAACGCAAAAAGAACGAACGCGCGTGGAAAATGGCTTCAAAGTAGGTAGTTTCATGTCGCATTTTGCTTCGTTAAGTCCGACAGCATTTAGCTTCCAAAACGTGGCGTGCAGACACAAGGCGAATGCAACAAACAGGAAGGCGGGAGAAGCGCAATACTAGCAGCAAGAGAAGCACAAACATTCTAATTTTATTCATTTCGACGACGAGATGCAACTATTGCGGGCACAGCGCCGGCGTTGTAATAAAATCATTGCAAAGCGCGTGCGGCAAAAATGTGCTCTTATTTTTGCTAATAAACGTAAGCTGGATTTTTCATTAAAAGTTTGCACAGCATCTGAAGAGAGGCATTTATTATTCAAGCGTTAGAATTATTATGCTATTATATATCTGCATAAAATTTCGTAACAATGTGTTTATGGTTAGCGATATTATAAAGTGCAGATAGCAAAAGGGTATATGGAGTAAATATAATACAGAGAGAAAAAGACAAGAAGTAAGAGATAGAAATAGTGGAAAATTAATGAAGGTCGAAAAGAATAAGGGATGTTACGAAGTTAAGAATGAAAATTTCTGGACGAAAGGAGAATACCATTTGAAAAATGGTATGGTATAAAATGAAATGTGGGACCAAAATAGATAAAATAGAGGACTTCATGTTAGAAAAAATATTTCAAGGATGTGTAGGGAAATAAACGATATACAAGAATGGCTTAGAAGAAAAATCAAGACGAAAGAAAAAAAAAGGTTATTTGAATAACTTTACTTAAATAAAATGGAGTAAAGAGACTTGGAATAAACTGATTAGTGCACTTTTGTGCGTGAGGAGAATAAAGGTGGCTAAGGAGACTGCCACACCGACTCGAATTTCGAAGCCTGATGCGTTCCCACAGCGAGCGCGCTTCGACTTCGCATTTCGACGGTATCCGCCCGTCGGGTCGGGTTCTGAAGAGTCACTGATATATTTATGACTTCGTGCCCATACTCCTACACAAGGCAACACATTTTAAAACATTGCAAATAGAAAGTTCATATATTTTTAAAATTATGAATCACGGCAACAGTTCGGTGAATTCGCGCCTGATCTAGACAATGACGTTTCAAAAACTTGAAAATATCATTTATAGAGGGCAGCAATTATTAAAATGAAAATAAATGTGCAAATATCAGTGATACGTCGACAGCCGAGCAATATTGAAAAGTGCCCAGGTCGGCTTGGGTGCGCCTTTGTGTCGGCCTGGTCTATAACGTTGATCGATTCATGACATCCACTTATGTACATATCTGTTTTTTGTCTTTTCTCCATTTCATCTCACCTAATTTTCGTTGGGAAGGTTCGTTATCTCCATAACTCTTATAAAAGTTTGGAGAAGTCCGACCAGTTTAATTACCCTGGCTTTGAGCAAACTAGCAACTCTAACTATCTCTTTTTACAAACAATCGTTACACAAGGGTAGACATAAAAGCCTGAAGCCGAAGTCGCTGGTGTGAACGACGCCTAAGAATGGAAAGAAGCGCTAGGATGAAAGAAGAAATAAATAGGAGAACGAATTATGCATAAAAAAGATAAATAAAATTGAATGCACGTATGAAAAAATGTGACAGAGAAGGGACAAATGGCAGAAAGCGGAAGTATATGGAAGCATTTCGCTCGTGGAAAATAATAATATTGAAATTTGTCTAAAAAAAAAAGACGGGAAAGTAGCAGGCACCATCTTTAAATTACACATTGTATCTTTTCCCATGGTTTACTTCACACAAAAATTGGTTTCGAGAAAATGCAAAACAAGTGTCAAGGTGGGTTCACGGCACGGCGGTCGCCGTTGTCGCTGATGTTAACGGTAAAAATGAATTAAAAACAGCATCAAATTGCGAGTGCGTGAAATTCCCAATTTGTATGCAAACTAGTTTCTGGCCCCGCCCGTCATCCGCCATTTCGCCCCCACCCTTCCCTTGCTATACTTTTCAAGAGACGATCTCGATGTCGTTGTCATCGACATATTCTGTGATAAATAGAACCTATTCCTATCTAACGTTATATTAAATTTATTAAAATAAAACTATACAAACAAAAAATATTCACAATGTTTATTATTGTAAAATACTGATTTAAAGTATTTTCCACACGAAAATTCGAGGATTTAGAGACGAAACCTATGCGATTCCACATCCGGTGGCAGCTGCACGAAATTCCTTCCTTCAATTTATGCGCTATAGCAAAGCACTATTCCCCTCATGCTCCGCTTCAACCACCCACAACTTTCGACACCACCTTCTCCTCCTGTAGTAAAAAGGAGTTAAACGAGGAAGGAGGGTAGAGTTAGAAGATAAAAGAAGGAACGATATAAGAGGAGTCCATGGGGCAGCTCCACTTACAGCAAACGCGTAAAACTCGCGTCCCACATTCGCACGTAAACTATCCTAGTTTGAGCCTCGAAGACAACGTCTAGTCTCTCGAAGACGTAGACCAGGAGCGGAAGAGGGAAAAACATCTAGCATCCGAGCACGGTACCCACCGGCACCGTTCGTAATGTTCTCGGCGAACGGACAAATATAGTAGAACTACCTACGTATAGCAAGAGTGTAAGAGTTGGTTTGGTGCTATGGACCACCCGAGGTGAGTTTTACGAGGGAATTCGGGGGAGGTGCAATGTGCGCTCATGTTCGGACGTGCTCCGGCCTCCGCAATCCACGGGGAGCAACTGTGAAATTCGCGCAAAGAAAGTGCGAACTGCAAAAGACCTGCGTGAAATATCAAATAGACATTCCGGACGTGCGCATCCCCCTGCCACCTCCTGCCACCACCGCTTCCTTCTTCCTAGTGAGCTGATGAGTTGCGGCTGTTCGTCCGAAAAGATCTCTGCGCTAAAACCAGGTTGAATCGCGGCACAAGGCATTTGTTAAGACATGTCTTAAAACTTTATTGTTCCCGGTTTGGCATAAACTGCGTACTTTTACTCAGAGTTGTAGAAGAAAGACAGGCTCTGCTCTGAGGATGATCATAATTAGGTTTATAAATCATCTATTTATAGGTAGAAAAATAACTTATGTTAAATTTAAAACTCAACGAAATAGTAATATTGTTAGTCCCTATATAACCATAGAATTATATTTCTATTATAAAATTGTATGAGAATAAATAATTTTGTAATTTACAAACTGTTCTCTTAATTAACATGAAATTAGTCTAAAATGCACATGGCCATTGTTAACTTATAATTAACCTCACCATTCTATCTTCCTTTAAATGACATTATTAAACATAACGAAATGTAACCTTAAACTTTGTGATGATGTTTAACAAAGTTCCAATATTGTTTTCCCATATGAAATCCAAAAAGTATGCTACCTTTATAATCGAATGTAACCTTAAATTGTATTCTTACATAACCTAATCTTAAGCTAAGAAAGCATTTTTAGGTTACTTGTAAGAAAAATACATTTTTGTACAAAATGCTACCGCGCATACGGGAATTTGACATGATGATTTTTTATCACATTTAATTTCTTTTATTTACATATTTAGAAGTGTAAAACGTTATGAAGAATATCATACATAATCTAAAGATAAACTGTTATCTTAAAAATAACCTTCTTCTTTACCTAAGCTAATATTAAGATATTTTACATACTACTAAGAAAAAGTATAGGTATACAAAGTATAAAATTCCCCAATTTGGTTCAGTTTATTAAATAACCCTCTCAACATAACCTTAAATTTTAACCTCCTAACATAACCTAAAATTACGTCTAGAAAAGAACAACTTTGTCTGCACTAAACCAGTGCGACACATCGAAACAGTTCAGCCAACGAAATGGATGGCAGAAATCCCCGCGCAAACTTTACGATTCCCACGGGATGCGTTATGACGTGTATCAAGATGACACGAGTCGTCCCACCAATGCCGCCCCTGCCACGCTTTATCCACCTCCCCGCACTCCTCGGTCCATGTACACAACTCTACTCTTAACATAACTGCCACCGGCTCGCGCGTACGACGTCCCACTTCGTTATCCTCCTTACATGCCTGCGAACGTAGAGCATCATCGTCGTTTGGCGGTGGTGGCGGCAACAGAGCACGCTTTTACCTAGAAAGCAAAGAAAGCCTTGCACAGCTTTTTGCTTTCAGCTGAAGCCAGGCACGTCTGCAAATAATAAAGCAAACGTGTGGAAATGGATCGCGGGGGTGACGGTGCCGTGGCGGCGGCGACTTTGAAACACTATATTTGACAGCTACACACTGCTACACCTCTTCGACGGGGCATGCCAAATCACATGCAAACGACAATCATTCAATCCAACATTAAACTTTTCCAACCGGCCCCATGTTGCGGAAACTAGTTTCGAGTGTAGGCAACCCACATCACAAGGGTAGCGTATGGTAATGCGCGAATGGTTGCCGACGTTAAAACAACAAACTTTCTGTTTAATTTCTACGAGATGTTATCAAAAAACACATTTATATTTACACTAGGTGTCGGCCGAAAATATTTTAATTAAACGAAATGCTAATTTGAATCAAGACAACTTACATAATATGAATATCATTGTGAAATGCATAAATGGTTGTATACATTAAATCGACCAATTTTTGTTAGTTGCAAATAACACATGAATACACATATACAGTGAGGTTTAAGAAAAAAAATATAGTGGGTGTTACAGGAAAAGCATAAAATACTGGTTATTTCAATAACTTTGCAAAATGATAGAGGGGGTGTTTAAAGAAAATATAGAATTAAATCTAGGCTGTTATCGAAATATCCAATTTAAAAATTAAAATTTAACCAATTGAAATGATGTATTTCAATATTTAAAATGTAATAAATATATTGATTAAATTTATAATAAAATACGGGCAATAAATATAAATATCGCAGCGGGTAGGTAATAATGCATTTGATTGAATGCTCTGTAAAATTGAATTTCACCCTTCAATGCTTTAGTTTACGACTGTTAATAACGACAACTGTTTGTTTCGCATCACGTTTGCAACGGCATTACATTTTCCATTTGGCAACAACATGTTAATGGAATAATAAAAAACGTGCCACAAAGTTGTAATTTCAAATTGTGCATTCTACACACACGTTGTAACTGTATAGTGATAATTCTAAACTTTGCTAGTTATGACTGCTAATGTTTATGACGCCCCTATAAGAAATTATCATGGCGCAAACATATTGTGTTCGCCCCGGAGAGCAATAAATACGACGCCGAAAAGTGTTGGAATTGTTGAAACCCTGGCCAGCGCGAGTGAGTTTTCCTAACTGACCACGCACACCATTCCCTCGAGCACCCCAGCCCACCACCCGAATATTCAGAGAGAAGAAAGAATTACCCCCAGACAACCAGCGCCCCCTTACGAGAGGAAAACACGAGCGTGTAATGGCTGCGCAGAAACTATACTAATAATACAAAGTTGGCGCCAGCTGTCGTTGCACAACTTGGTCTGAAACTTTTTTAATTGACAAAGAGGAGCAACACCAGCAATCAACCCCCTCCAACGCCGCGGCCACCAGCCGCCAGTGAGTAACATTACGCTGGCCGAGTTTTGCATTTTTATGTGCACAAATACAAAAACATGTTAATTCTCTACCACCTACCTCACATCCCTTTCTTTGCTTTTCGGTCTTTCCCCATCTCTTTTACGGTGTCTCCCGCCCACTCTTTCTATGGTGAAAAACAGAAAATGAAAACTGTGTAAAACTTTTGCGTTTTTAATGCCACTTGTACTTGGGGCATTTTTACCTCAGTTTTTAAATGTTTTCGACTATAAAATTCAGAGCCGCTATGTGGTCCGATGCATCTTTCTGGTAGCCACGAGGGGAGGCAAAGCGAACGCGGCTTGAGAGACAGAGAAAGAGTAGAAAAAAGGCAAATGGCCGTGACATGCGAGATGAAATGGCGCGCAGATTCGAAAACTTTGCGTTATGTCAGCCGTGGGTGCCATTATTTAAAAAGTCGTTTCAACTCAAATTTGTCTTCTGCACCACTAATGCTGCTACTGTTCGCTCCCTCTAGCGGTGGTGGCACGCAGCGGGCACGATATCACCGGAGAAGAGCGACAAAAAGCGACGGAACAAAAGTAATAGTCGTTGATTCGAAATGACTGCAATTTGGACTTTTCTTTAAACTGATATTAATCTTCTTTCATATCGTCTAACAAGGAGAGTGTTCCAATTGTCCTCCACCAAATTGAATGAAACTTTTTGTACGTGTAGTACATATATAGAAA
>JAODAC010034495.1:0-13613 GCA_027575185.1 Mimaenictus wilsoni
ATCATTTCTATAAATGAAGTGGTTGCATTTGGGACCAAGACATGTGCGCCCGATTTCGGGATCTAACTCAGGAAGTCGCGACATTACTTCGATCGACTCACAGCCTTGCCAGAGAATCTTTATCTATACATGCTGATTGAGGAAGTGGGAGAAGAAAATACATATTTCGTGATATATTGATATCAATTCTATAAGTGAAGTGGTCGAATTTGGAACTAAGTCAGGTTGACCCTATTTCGGGATGTATCTCAGGAAGATGCGGAATTCCCTCAACTCCCAGCCTTGTCAGAGAATCTAGATCTATACATGCTGACTGACGAAGAGGGAGAAGAAAATATCTATTTCATTGTGTAGTGATATCATTTCTACAGTTGAAATCGTTGGGACTAGGATTAGTTTTAATAGATGTTCAAACTTGATTGAAACCTAAGTCTCCTCTGGTCCCAGAGACAAATATTGAAACCTTTTTTTGTCCACCCTTGTGAATATATTAAATTATCAAGGACTCGTATTATATCCGTATATGTGGTCATGTATTATCTATCGATAGGTACTCACTTGAGCAGAGTGGTGAGCGTCGTCTCACGTATCATGCAGCACTGAAGCAATGGCGCCAGAATGGAGAGCTCGTCATGGAACGGCTTGCCGAATCCGCGACCGTGGTCCAGGTGGATTGTGAACGTATCGTTGCCGAACTCCCTGCAAACGAAAGACGATGGTCAGTCATGTGCCCACCGGCAAAAAGGACATCGCCGTCTACCTGAACGTTTCGTAGTGATGTCGGTCCATGTTACCGGTGAGGAAATCAAAGATGGACATGTCCATGAGATCGTAGAGACGTCGTCCCTTGTCGTAGGGTGGAATTTCGCGCACCAGAGCGCAGTAATTAGATTCCAGCTCCCATTGGGCCTTCCTGCGCTTGTGATAGGATCGCCTCCAGGGATGCCGCCACACCTAGATGGGGACGTGGGAGGGAGAGGCGACAGCAGTGAGATATGTGGCGGCGCAACAAAGAATGATAACAATGGTGGCGGATGATACGCCGTGACGGTGTCCTTACCTTTCGCGCGCCGATCTCGTTCGGTGGCAGGAATGCGGCGAAGCTACCCTCGAGCATGTCGGGAGTGCCGCAGATTGCATGCGAGGTGTCGCAGTAGTAGCTGCATTTGCCGTGGAAGCAGAGATTATCCGAGGGCGACACGAAAAACGTCTTCAATAGGTCTCCATCTGCCTTATGGTAGAGCTCGGAGGTCATGTTTACCACGCGCCCCGTTACTGGCATCGCTCTTCTATAGCCCAACAATCTAAGTGTCAAGAAATCGCCGTTTATTATCTATTCCAAAAAAAAACCACTAACAAATTCTTTATGTACTGCAAATTGTCGAATACTTCAAAAAATATCTTGGAAAATACCTCTTCAAATTATCCTACTGTAAATTTGGCACTATACCCAGCGTGAATCAAGGGTTATCAAAAAGTATCGGCATAGGTATCACTATTTTATTCTAATACGTTTGCCAATGGACGATTTCCGGGTCACCTGCACGTACGCAGCATAAGTTGCATAAAACATTTCTATCGTTACATCCAAGAAAACTAGCGGGAACATAGTTATGAAACCTTAAAATATACTGTCAATATCGATACCGATACTTTTGCAATTTATATACCACTTCAAGGCTGTGCTACATTTGTAAAATAAAATTTATATAAATACTGTAGTGGTACTAAACTAATTCACAAAATAATATTTCGTATTCGTTTCATAGTTCAGAAATAGTGAACATTTATGATAAGATTAAAAACTAATCCCTGCTGAAAGTATTATTCTCTTTTACCTGTCCAAATGAAAAGAAGCGATCTCGGAGTTGTGACGTTCAAAGTCGGTGAAATAGAAGTGATTGGGCAAAGTCTGCTGCTCCCTTGGGAATCTGCAACAAATGCGCTTAGTTATAGACTCAGCGATTCAGCACTTACAGGCAACCGCACGTCGCAGGAATCGGCTATTCCGCCCTAACGCGTCCGCTTGATTAATATATAGTTTTCAACAAAAATCGAGGAGGCGCACGAGTTCGCTCGCTCTCGCCCTGAGGCTGCGGTTTGCAGGCAAATAAAACAATGAATCTGCAACGTCGCACATCGCGTTTGTTGGCGGAGAGGAGAGGAAAAACCGCACGCAGCCCATTGAATAGAGAAATAATGGCACGAAAACGGCGTAGAGAGGCGAAGACCGGCGAGTGCATAATGCCAAGATCAAGAGTCATCAAGAGTTCGCCGACTACGTGGCTAATCTTGCTTTCGGCCCAGGACATCATCAGGCCCAGCGCGCATCAGTCCAAACGACAAAAGAATTGAATTGTGTGCGGCCTACGCAGGAATAACGTGCGCGGCCGTCTGTCGGAAGTATGAAGCATTTTGCTGATAACGTAATGCAGTCAACGAGAAGACAAATGACGTTAAGAACGTTTCGCCGGCGACGGCATGTAAAGATGTCCCTCGTATCCTTATATTTCATACTTTCCGACTCGACGCACGATCTTTGTACGTGGATACAAGCTGTTTCGAAATGCAAAAAAAGCCAAAATACAAAAATGTACGACTTACTGAAGAATATTGCAAAGTTTCATAACTTCAAAATATTACTTTCAATTTCATGAATTTTCATTGTTTTTTCATTTACAAATATTCAATTATTATCTACCATTTTCCTGAATCCTATATTTCAAGTGAAAATCTATCAAAACAATATTCGTTTGTCGGAGTGAAAAAGGCGTGGACATGCTGGAAAATGTATGTGGGGCGAGTCTCAGCTGGATTGTTTAAAAATCTGCTGCGAATCTTTTTCGCCGCCCCAGCTCTCCGGCTGCTCGACGAACTTCTTTATATTCAGTCGGTGGAAAATTATAGAATCGAATCATATCTAGGCGAAACCCATTTCACGTACGTCTTGCTTGTCTTGTCTGCAAGGCGCCGCCTCAACCGTCTTAGCGCCAGCTCTCCGCTGCCGCCACCGCCAAGCTTTTTGTTTTGGCGCGCGAGCGCGTGCCGTCTTTATCTGCGCACTGCCGCCACCGTTCTGGCTGGCTTACGTCGAGGAATAAGCACCGCTTTTCCGCCTACTCTAAAATCGCCGAAAATCATGCGAACGCACGCAAAAATGCGGAGAAATGAAAGACACCTAAACGGAAAACCGAAATCTCATTATTCAAACCTGCAAGAAGAGCGTCTATGGAAACGTAAGCTCCGCCAAACAAAAAAGAAACAAAAGGGAAAAACAGGTTAGGAAGCACGGAGGAGTGTACTTCCCTTTATTTTCCCTTTTCAAACTTTGTTTTCTTTTGAAGATGAAAATAATAAAATCCAGTTTCACTTTGATTGATTATTTTCTGGTCCCTTTTTTATAACTTACACAACTCTAACCAGACGGTTATTTCGGTTTAAATGAAATTATGCAATTGTAGAAGTAATGTTTGATTGTAAGAAACAAATTTGCTTTGGGCACGTTCATGAACGCTGGATTATAGCTAATTATGGTCAGTTTCTGGAACTTTCTCAAAACTTTTCATAATCATGCAAATTCATACTATAAAACGGTATGCATAGACATCTTCATCGAAACTATAACAGACTATATTAAGGGGTAGCTGATTATTCCCTGTTTGCTGATTCTACATTTGAGACATTGGTAACATATTTACTCATTATTCAAACATGATGAGGATTTTCAATTCCACTTTGCGACTTTATGAATAGCGATAGATTGACATGCAATTGAAAAGTTAATTATTATTTTCTTCGATATTTTCAAGCCGATTCTGATAATGGAGTAAAAATTTACTTGAATGAGTATATCGAGAGTTGGACACTATAGAACGTTTAGATTTAGGTTTAGATTAAAAATATGGCTAATGTAAAATCAATCTAGATTGTATGATGAATATATACAATCTTTCACACAAACGATCGATCATACGTTTCATAGAGAATGATGTACTTTCCTTATCGTGCATTAACGACAAGATGCCCTTGTAAATTTTGATACCCGCGTAGCTAGCACAAAAGAACCACAAGTAGCGATGTTGCGCCGGTGCGAAATTAGAATGGATGGGCATATGCCGGCGCAGCGTCAGAGAGGTGTGTGCACACCATGCAGGTGGGTCGTTCAGCACTGCCAACCGGCATCACCGCCATCGCCGCGAACGCTGTCGTCTTCGTCGTCGGTGGCCGCACATACCACCGTGCTCCTTCCGAATAATATTAGATCTACAAGGTGAGATATGTAAATGTCGCACGATCGCCACTCAAGGCACGTAGCGCATAGCTCAATTCGTTATCTCGTTCGGCCTCTTCCTTACCGCCCCCCATGCCGCCGTCACGACGAACAGAAGGAGGCGCACTCGCGCAACGAGGGGGACACTGACACAGCGCACGCGGCAAAAACCACGCGCAAGAAGAACGTCGTATGCATGCCATCATGCCGGTGGCGGCGGCGTCGTTCGTGTCACGCTGATGCGTCGCTCACAACCGCCGCGCCACCACCGCCCTCGCGTACAGACAAACAGTGGGAAAAATTATTTTGCCGCAATGAATATAGAAGAGAATTTAATGCGAATCATATTTTTTGTTTAAACGCACCTGCAGTGAAAGACAATGAAGCGAACTCGCTAAGTTATTCCAACTCATCCACATCCTACGTCTAGAAAGCAAAAAATATCGCTTATTTTCATCAGCGAGCATTCCTTCTGGGTGTGTCTGAGTGACTGCTGAATAAGTCTGTGGGACGTTGTCCAATCGTCCCTTCATTTGTCCTGTTCTCTTCGTTTGTATTTCGCTACCGAGAGCAACCTGACATAATAAATGTTTATTTACGAAATAAGTCCACTTCATATTCATAGTCGCGCGGCTCGATGTTTTTGTTTGGCTTTAACAAATTGTGCCATCTTTGATAAACGCCACGGAGCGCGAATACAAATGCGGCGCAAAGGCGACAAATTAACTCGACAATAAGTTAGACATTTGACTTTTGTTCCGCTCGTCAGACAAATGTCGCGCGCGTACGGACTGATACTTCCAAACGTGCTGCAAACGTGCGGAAGGTGCGATGGCACTCCAGGGGGCGGCAGCTCCTGATTGCTGATAGCATTACGCTTGCAAATGGGTACGTTTGATGTAGCCGATTGTGGACGTTACATTATGTTGCGTTATTAGACGATGATTCGTCCAAGTGGCCCACGTGTATCTCTGGGTATCCGCCACCATCGCAAACGCCACTGCTTGGATAGTTGAGTTCGGCAAAGTAGTTCCGCCGCCGCCGCCATCAAGCCGTAACGACTTACAGTTGGCATAATGCGCGGCATAACGACGCGCCGAGGCGGCGAGACTTGACAGGGACGATTCACAACGACCGCCACCCGACCACTTGCTACACATGCGGGTTATATATCTTTACGCCTTGTCTTTTGGTGCGCGCTCATACCAAATGTTTCCAATTACGTACGTGGAAAGTACAAGTCAACCCTGATACCCTTAAAGTAAACTAGGATCCGAACAAAGGAAGGACTTAAATTTAAATCTGTATCCCCAGATACATGACAAGTAGGAATATGTATGAAAGAAGGTACCTAAGTTGAATTTTAAGGTACTAGTCAGTAGAAATGCGTTCAGGAAAGATCTCTATGTACTTGGTCTTCATCCCCATTCGTACGATAACATCAACTCTTCACGTCCCAGCAGTGAGTTAAATAACTTTGTTGATTTGTTGCCCTGATCTCATTCGAGATTTACCCGCATTATTATTTTTTCCTTCGTGGACGTCCGTGCAAGTTTGCGGCGCTTAACTTTCGGACTGGTTTCGGGCCGAAGTTGTCACCTGTGATTAGCTGTTTTGTGCGGCGAGCGTGGGCCAGGTTTCGGCCAACATTCGGTATGTGACTCGAAGCGCCGGCGTTCATTCATCGCGTCGGTCTTAAGCGGCGAGACGCTCGACAAGAGTTTTCGTTGTGGAGAGGGGGGAGGGGGGGGCAGCTTGACACACGGACGTTTCGGTAACGCTACCACCGTCGCCGGAGCGTTCGGTATCGTATCGGAGTAAGGCACTCGAGGGTCTCGCCAAGAGATAGTTCATCCCCCAGGGAGATGCAAATCAGCCACCGCCGGACAGGTTATCTTTGCTTACCCGCAACGCCTCTCTCCACGCCGCCACCATCCCGGCTACCACCACCACTGCCAACCGCCACCCGTCCAGGCTCTTTCGCTTCTCCGCGTGCGAGCACAAATCGTCCGAGCAACTATATCTACATCTACTACTGTTACTTATATCCTCTTTCTACGGACGGGCGTACAAGTTTTACGATTCGACAGCACAATAACGGACCGTAATAAAACCGCACACCATCCTACGATTGTGCACACGTCGGGCAAAAAACCGCACCGAGGGCAAACGTTAACATTTTTTCAACGTTTCACTATTGCAATTTCGCAACGCGGCCCATCGATAGGACATTAATATACGCGTGTACGAATTTTTCGAAAACTTGTGCCCTCGTCGCGTACATTTTATACACTATACTTGTACACTTTAACCGGATAGTTCGCCATAAGATGCACGAGATACAAGAGATAGACAAACGGGTAACTATGATAACACACTAGATTAACTGCTACATATTTATACAGAGCGTGTGAGTATACATGAGGACCTGCTGGTATGTGTGGGTGTATGTGGGTTTTTCGAGGGGTGGCAATGTACGTTCAACGACAAAGACCCAACGGGACGACACACAAAGCCCGACGCGTCCTGTGGAACCGTTTTACGGGACCTCAAAACGTGTCCCATTATCGTGAGCTTGGAAATTGAGAAATTCAACTTCGTCGACAAAAGTACCAAAAACAACCAATGCGTTACAGTTGGAGACTGTTTACCGATCACTTACCTATCAATTCCTCCAATGTTTAATATGATAACAGTAGGCATGAATTACAACGCAAAATTGAACATAGATCATGATTACTGCATGCATGAATCATTATCATTGATTAAGAATTGAACAATTTTAATGTGATTTACGATTCTTCCTGATTTTCTTCTGTCTGGTGCACTTTGGGTTCTTCTTCTCCTCGAATCACGCGCGCTCGTGCACTTATCAGCACACATTGTGGTTATAATCAGGTAAGCCGTTCTCCAATCGGTTGAGCACTGGTAACATGCAAAAGAACATTAGTCAGTATCAGTTATACCGGTTTGTTTTTCTTGCTGTGCAAATAGAGAGACGTTCTGCAAATTGGTAAACATTTTTAAAAGTATCAAGTCTGATGACTGATTAATGTTCTTTTGGCAGCTACATAATATCTTTACTGAATTGTATTTGATTCAAGCTAAGTAAAGTTTACACAAGATCAAGGCTGGATTAATCTGAAAGAGCTCACTAGAATCAGTAAGTAAAGTTTATTCGGTATTCGCAGTTATTATGCAAATTAAGCCTTGCAACCTATGCAACCTTGCAACCTATGTTTCGAGAGCACCAATTTAATGGAATACTGAGAGGATCAAAACTTGAAAGTTGGAGCGGGACCCCTGTATGACAAACTTCACAAATGAGCCCCAAGGAGGGATCCCAGTTCCCGGTTCGGTATAAGTCTACTTGGAGAGGGGCTTCTATAACTACGGCGCCCCGGTATAGAAGGTGCTCCTTGGCACATATCTAGTGTAGGGACATAATCATCAAGTACTTATGGATTACAGCCGTGATGGCGATCCTTTTTGCAGTCTAGACTTAAGAAATTCCAGTGTAAAACATTTCAGATTAATAAACGTACTAAATGGTCATAGCTCAAGAACAAGAAAGGACAGAACGGAGATGGCCGATCAGCGTTATGAGAAACCATCAAGCTGGCGATGTTGATTTATATCGCACACATTTGTGCTGTGCTGCTTCCGTAAATACCTGTTGGCTTCGACTTCGTCACGACGCCGAATCAAAATTTAAACGTACGAAATCTGAATGTGCAAATGCGCTCGCCCATCTCGTCAGAGTCCGCACAAAGCGACGCATTTACATTTGCTGGCGGCGGCGGGCGCGCGCAATACGAGCACGATAAACACACATCGTAAAGGTTTCCGCTTCGGTGACCGCCACCACTGTCGGCGACGACTTCGATGTGCCGCCCGCGTCTCGAGTGTCTGCCGAAGTACTCGTGGGAGAGGCGCCGGCTACGCAGCCACCGCAAACGGATACTTATCGCGCTCGAAAATTCCCTTCGCGCTGCCGCCCCGCCCGCATCAAAGTCGTGAACGCTGTCCCCCCGTAAAGTCGAGCTCATTTTAGTTGCTAATTTGTTTACACACAGTATTATTATAAGATTAGGTGCTCCGTATAAAATTTAAATCCATTAATGTATAACTAGCATGTGGCGAGTGCGTATCAAGGGAGTTTTGGGGACGGCTGTCAGGAAGTAGCAGCGTCCGCGATGATGTTTTGCATATTTCGCTCGTTCTCTACGTTGGCAAACTCCTTACACGTTTGTCCCTTTACCAACCCTAAATTGTTTTTCGAATGAGGAAATATTTTCTTGTACTCTTATGGTTTTATCCACAAACTTTCAGCAAATTTCTGAATTTGCATATAATGAACTATTCTCCTCAGAGACGTCATTCTGAATTAGGATCAAGAAGTAAGTTCCTATCGCTTGTTTTGATATGACACAAGGCAATTCGGCAAAGGTAACTATTTTAACATATTCAAAGAAATATACCATATCCCTTGAACACAAATACTTTTTGAATTTGCAGATAATCATCCATTGATTGCGTTCTGCACAGATTCCTCGTTCTGATTTAGGATCTGGAAGTGATTTATTGTAACTTGTTTTGATCTGCCCATAGATATCTAATTTACCATATGCAGACAATTTGCCATATTCCAGATCCACAACAATTTTTGAATTGGCACATGATCTATTGCCTTTCCTACAGATTCCTCATTCTGAATTAGAATCTGCAAGTAACGATTGCAACGTGTTTTGATCACACCCCAAGACTATTCAGAAAGAAGAGAATTCAGCATAGGTATCTATTTTACCATAACCGGTCAAATTTACCATATCCCGTAACCCCAAAGACTTTTTGAATTTGCCGCTAATGACCTAGTCATTGCTATCTCCACAGATTCCTCATTCTGGATTAGTGTCTGGATGTAATAATTGCAACTTGTTTTGATCTGACCCCAAGACAATTCAGCGCAGGCATATATTATATCATATCAAGACAAATTTACCATATCCCACATTCACAAATATATTTTGAATTTTCAAGTAATGCCTTTCCCATAGATCAGGAAGAAACTTAGGCGATGGTCAATCCAAGAAAACAACCTATCTTCTTTTAATGCATTGCTTCGACGAGGCGAACCAAGGCGAAGCGAAGCGCAGCAACGCTCAAATTTACAATTTTGAATTTACATAATAAAAAGTATTGACTTCCCCACATATTCCTCATTCTGAATTAGGATCTGGAAGTAACTTATAGTCACTTGTTTAGATCTGACCAAAATGCAATTCAGTATGAATATCTATTTTACCATAATCAGACCAAGTTACCAAATCCCATATCTTCGAATACTTTCTGAAGTCCACATTCTGCATTAGGATTCGGATGCAACCTATTGTATCTATTTAACCATATCCAGGTAAATTTACATCATATCAAGTTTCATCAAAGATATGTTCAGACATCAACGCAGAATTTATTAATACACAAATAAATGATTTCCTAACTATAAAGTTATGCATCTTAGGAATTCAGCAATTCAGAAATAACTCTGTATAATTATTATGCATCTCAAAAAGACAAAAACAAGTAACTTTCTTAAACGCTCATTCTTTTACTACATGATATCTGAATCGGCATATCATAAAGTACAGGTTTGCACAAAAGTCGACCTTGGTAGTTGTTTATCCTTAAACTATAAACACTTTTTTAAATAACCTACACACTTTTAGCCTATTCGTTATCCAAAGAATTTATTTAAATTGTCGCCCCTAAAGGATATGCTTGCGGTTAGTGACACAACGTGTATAGCCATGGGGTTCAGGTTCCGGGGAGGTGTGCATCCGTCTGGTGCCAGGAGACTGTCGCATATCACCGCATCCATTAAATTTCGTATATCCAATTCCAATGGGCGATGACTTCCTCAACTGCGGCGGTCTGGGGGTGGCGGCGGTGTACGCCTAAAGTGTTAACACCGTACAGGCATTATCGTGTCGCGCGTCGATTTTCATTAGCCGCCGCCGCCGCCGTGTGCGCGCCGCGGGGGCTGCTAATCGAAGTGTAATGCGGGCGAGTGCCGCGCTTCGGGGAGCAAAAACAAGCGCACTCGTGCGATACCAGCATCGTCGCCGCCGCCGCGTACCCATCCCCCCTGTCGCTGAAGTCTCAATCGTAATTAGCTCATTTCAAAAGACGGAAGCACTTTTAGAGCCATTATGCCCTCGCATATGCGGAAATTATTAATATATTTGCCTGCGAACCGCCCGAATCCAGACAAATCAAATGTATAATGTGTATAAAGTGAAATCTCTGCAGGAGGGCCGAAAGGGTTAGAAAAATGAATCACGGCGTGCGTAGGAGTACAAGTAGAAGAGTAGGAGAGTGGGGTAAGAGGAGGAATAAGAGTAGGAGTATGAGTAAGACTAGGAATAAGAGTAACAGTAAGAATAGGAATGGGAACTAGAAATAGGAGTAGCATAGGAATAGGAGCAGGAATAGTAGTATGAATACAAATAGGACTCTGAAGTATCTCTGAGTTTTCTTCGACAGTTCAGGCATATACCCAGTGCATTTGAAATACATCACACTGACGGCTAGTCGAGAGGAGCCTAAATCGTATCTTCAGGCAAAAGGACGGTCCACTAGCTTGTCGCAAAAGACTAATTGCCGGTACAATAAGTTCAATATTTATGTGACCCCGGTGTGGCATGAGGCTCTCAGATACCAGAAAATCGCTCTTAGCAATCCAAAGAAGGGTAGCACTTGGCGTCTCAGGGGCTTATTGCACTGTTTTCACAGAAGCCGCCTTACTCCTAAGTAGCATAATTCCGGTGGACATCAGAATATCGGCAACGGCAAAAGCATGTTCAGTGCGATCATCAGGGAAGGAACAAACACAGCTGAAAACAGCACAGGTGCGACCATACTAAAGCAAGAGCGGTGGAGTGCCAGCGAACGGAGACTCGGGGAAAGTCCTGGCTGTCTCAACTCCTCACAGGTCATGGTTGTTTCGGGGAATACCTGCACCGAATTGGAAAGAGGTCAACAGACGAATGTATATTCGGTGGAGAGCGCGAAGTGCAGGAAATGGGTGACAAGTACAATCGAATTAGAGGTTAGGTTGGCGCAAACAATAATCCCGAACAATCTAACAAACATCATGCTCCAAAGTAACGAAAACTGGCAGATAATCGCAAACTACGCAAGTACAGTGCTCCAGAGAAAAAACAAACTAGACGAAATGGTAATTATAGGTACGGTGGAGTATGCCCCCTGATATACCCAAATGGGAAGTTCCATGGGGGTAAGGTAAAGATAAGATGGTCCTAGGTGAACACCGACCAACATAGAAAGTATAACTACTCCCCTGTCGAAGGGTCACTTGCTCCTGTTAGTTCTACGTCGGTATAGGAGGAATAGGAGTAGGAGTTGGAATCAGAGTAAGAACAGGAGTAGGAACAGGAGTAGGAATAGGAGTAGGAGTAGTATTAGGAACAACAGTAGGATTAGGTACAAAAATCACTGAATCCGCAAGTACATCAATAAAATGAACATTAAATGGCAGTAATTTGGTTTAATTCGAACATTTCTCTACCATCGTATGTTTGAGGGTGGCTATAAAAGAGTGCTAGTACCGCCCAGTCGTGTCAATCGCTGGTAAAATAAAATAGAAATATGGTATTACGAGTACAATCCGATGAGGAAACTTGTTAGTCGCAGGACCGTCATAAAATGTTCTTCAATCCTTCAGCATTTTTCGTATCTTAGCGATATTTCACAAAGAGGACATCAAGTCAATTTGTTAACGATAAGATAAATAAAAACTATATTCTAAAATATGTTTGTTTCAGATCGTATGTATGCTTTCTCTGTTTGAAAAATACTACGGATCTGTTTAGGGTTATTTGGCCGCCCCGCCTCCAAAGTTCGGCGGCATAAAATATAAAAATATTATTATGATAATAACCAAGCACAACGGCGGAGAGAACGAAAAAAAGAGCCACCCCCATTGAATATTGTAATGTAACGCGATCGTAATCGCCGGTGGTTATTTGTTAATGCCGGCAGGTCCCCCCTACGGTGCCTGCCGCCTCCGGATCGCCGCCCTCGCAGCTCGCTCGCGCGTTCCCCGCTGCCGGCGCGTTTACATTCCGACAGGCGAACCCATTGTGCCGCTCCGACGACGATGTCGGCACGCCGCCCGCCGCTTCGGCGTTCGCGCGTGCATCGGCGGCAGTCGAATTGGATTTCGCTTGGTATAACAACTATATTAAAGCAATTACAATTTTACGCTCCAATTTCGTCTATGATTTATTTCCTTTTCACACGTACCGATAGTTTGCCGCCGACGAGCGCCGGCGTCGATCCTGCGGACGCCGGTATTCGAATATTGCAATGTAACGAAAAGAAACAGTGGCAGCAAAAGTTACATGCCGCCTTTACATGTACATTGGTGATTGAACACCACATAGCAATTCAAAAGAATTTATATTAGGATGTCCTTCAAAATACAATACATAAAGAACAATACACTATAATATATTATTTGAATTGATTGTGTGAAAAACTGGCCTTGCATGAGTAAGCCAATGTGTCAACTTCCTTAGTAACTTCTCTCATAATGATTTATAATAATTTTCTACACTTTTGAACAATTTCATCATGATATGAATAGAAATTCGTCATTGACATCTTCCCTGTTATCTTTGAAGGGTTCCCACCAATTACAATCTCTCTGTTTTCTCAGAACAGTTTCTCCGTATGCGACTGTCAAATATTTCAAGCGGAAATTTGAGTCAAATTCTTGTAATCATTTTTTGATAGCTATAAAATCGTTGAGTACACATAACACTTCCAACAAGTATCCATCTCATAAGCAAACTAAATATTTTACATAGCTGAACCTATACGTATATGTTCGTAATGATAGTTCACTCATTACTCCTTACACAGAAAACCAAAAAAATCATAATCAATTGAACGTTGCCTGCAACATCTGAAAATTCACCTTACTTTCTGAACAGAGTGAGTAGAATGAAGGCTGGAAGTGTGGTGAAAGCGATATGGGAGTGGTGTGCAAAGAATGGGGCGAGTGAATGGAGACTGAGTAAAAGAAAGGCTTATGAGGCTGTTGGTTTGTCAGAGACGATTGTCAGGGAAATACCAAAGAGAGAGGGAGTACTAGAAGAGGTAGTACGGGTAACAGGCCAGTTGAGGTTGAGGAGCAGAAGCGTCAGGAAAGCATTCGGAACAGCACTTACAGCCCAACATACAGGCAGTTACAGATAATCAACCACAGACCAGCATATATAGACAAGTGCGAGCGCGAAGAATAAGCGTGTGAAAAAAA
>JAODAC010034516.1:0-13602 GCA_027575185.1 Mimaenictus wilsoni
AAAGAATAAAATATCAAAGAATAAGATGGCTCGGTCACATATGGAGGAAAAATGACACCGAAACTGTCAAACAAATAGTGGAATGGCGACCCACCAGTAGGCGAAGAAGAGGTAGACCCAAGTCTGCATGGTTAAACGAGGTGGAAAAAGACGTAGAAAAGATGGGAATAACTAATTGGAAAAGAAAAGTAAAAAACAAACATGAATGGAAAGCCCTAACACGATAACTTAAGCAAACCTCACATGAGGTAGCGATACCCGAGAGGGTGAAACGCTTATACAACAATAGGTTTACTGCTCTTATACGCCGGCTCTTCTTATACGATTCTCCGCAGAAGTTACATGCTTTTTTGTACGCGTTACCAAAAACACCCTGTACGCTAGGGGCACAAAATGTTTACAGCTTTACACTTTACAAACTTGTGGTTTTGCAGCAATTTAGAAAAAGGCTATTTAGACATTTCGATATCCAGCGGCTTCTGACCACAGATGTTCCATAGAATGCCTAAAAATCAGGCCACAAACTCAATGCGCTGGAAACAATATATATAAGACGAGCCATAAACGCAAACTCAAATACCGTCTTAAATGACCAGTTAGACTTCATTCTAAGCTCTCCCCTCACCCGCAATAGTGTACCCCCGTAGTAATTTTTTTTTGTATAAATATGCGAATTGTAGATTGGAACAGAATAGGACCTGATGATGCCTCGCGGCGAAATATATATTGTACGAAAAATAAAACCAAATTGTGAAACATTAATTAAAAGTGTATACCTTTTGTGCTAATTAACAACATGTTTTACCAACAACCGACAGTGGAAATCGTTAAATAATATTTTGCCCAATTTTCACCAACTTTAACAACATTCGCAACCAACATAACCTAGTTTTTTTTTCTCATTTTCTCATCTTTACAGATTGTAGACGTAACAAAAAACATCGAAATGGTCGGTCTCAGCTTATCACTGATTGCGTTAATCGCATCTTTGGTCATATTCTATCGTTATCGGTAATTATTCCCAAATGTATCCAAAAACTATCTCAAAAAATTAGGGAAACAACCAAACATGAAATTTTACAGTGTCCTCCGGAACAACAGAACAACAATACACAAGAATTTATTCATAGCAACGCTTATACAGGTGGTTATCCGCTTAATCATCTATCAAAACTTTAATTTTATTGAAGATTGGGTAAGTCCTTCTAAAAATTAATTTAAATATGTCTAAGAAGGTTTTAGTGTATTTATTGTATTTATAACGGATATGAATAATGCGGATTATTTTTCAAAGCGCTTTTCTTTGTGTCAGAATTAGTTTTACTGGTATTTACTCAATGGTTTTCAACACGCATCGTTTCGTTTTACAAAAGAAATTTATGAATGTTTCAGCGTATTTGTTTATGCTGTTAATATTCCCGTTTATTCACGTTAAATATTTAGGTTTCATGATGTTAATATAACTAGTTTAAACAATGTACAAACGTTTCAGATCTTTTCATTTAAATTTACAGTTCTCAGAAATTTAAGGGCGGAATTTCATTAGCTAATGAAAAGTTTAAGCTTTAAAAATTATGGTGATTCAAAGCTAAACTATTTAGGAATATTCCCTGAAAATTTCAAGTTGATAGTTGCAATATTTACGAAGTTATAATTAATAATGTTTTTAAAAATATATAGTTTTCTTGTTTTTACTCAAATTTAGCGCGTTTATCTAGTCGTTTTTCGATGTTGCGTACACGATTGAGAAAAATTGGCTGAACCGATTAGGCTGGTTAATAGCTTAATTGATAGATAAATAAATTATCTAGAATATGTCGTCAATTGTTTTATGAAAAATGTTACGCTTATATATTTTTCTCGCATTTTAATTCGATTTTTTTATGAGGAAAATGGATTTTCAGTTTGAAATGATATAAAAAGGTGTATTTTGAACTCTTTTTTGAAATACTCAGTGTAATATTCAAGAAAATTTCATTCGTTTGGCGAAATCTTTTAGTTTTTCCTTTTCGTTGAAAACAAAGGATGCTAGAGTGCGCGCAGCTGGGCGTCTCACAAAAAAAAATGATATAACCGTGGTTTCAAATTTTAACTTTTCAAGTTTTTCGAAGTTGCGTACAAGATTGAGAAAATTCTGTTAAACCGATTAGGCTGAATTATTGCTGGTCTTATAGACAATTAAATTCTCTAGAATATGACGTAGGCCTTGTTTCAAAAATCTATCTTTGTCTATTTTTTTTTAGAATCTTTAAACTCGAATGATTATGAGAATTTGGCATTTTAATTTTAAAATGCTATAAAACGTGTAGTTTTAATTATTATTTTAAAAATACTCGACGTCATATTCAAGATAATTTTATAGGCTTTGCGAAAACGTATTAGCTTTGTATTCTTGTTCAAAATTAAGGACGCTAGAGGGTACGCAGCTGAGCGTCTCACAAAAAAATGATATAACCGTGGTTTCAATTTTTAACTTTTTAAGTTTTTTGAAGTTGCGTACAAGATTAAGAAAATTCTGTTGAACCGATTGGGCTGAGTTATTACTGGTCTTATAGAGAATTAAATTCTCTAGAATATGACGTGGGCCTTTTGTTCAAAAATTTATATTTCTCTATTTTTTCGAATTTTTTAACACGAGTGATTATGAGAATTTAGCATTTTAATTTTAAAATACTATAAAACGTATAGTTTTAATCATTATTTTGAAAATACTCGATGTCATATTCAAGATAATTTTGGAGGCTTTGCGAAAACGTATTGGTTTCGTATTTTTGTTCAAAACTAAGGACGGTAGAGGGTACGCAACTGAGCGTCTCACAAAAAAATGATATAACCATGGTTTCAATTTTGAACATTTTAAGTTTTTCGAAGTTGCGTATAAGATTAAGAAAATTCTGTTGAACCGATTAGGCTGAGTTATTACTGGTCTTATAGAAAATTAAATTCTCTAGAATATGACGTGGGCCTTTTTTTTCAAAAATTTATATTTCACGATTTTTTCGAATTTTTTAACTCGAATGATTATGAATTTGGCATTTTAATTTTAAAATGCTATAAAACGTGTAGTTTTAATCATTATTTTGAAAATACTCAACGTCATATTCATGATAATTTAGTAGGCTTTCCGAAAACGTGTTGGTTTTTTACTTTTGTTCAAAATTAAGGACGTTAGAGGGTACGCAGCTGAGCGTCTCACAAAAAGAGACGCCAAACAATTCATGCGTATTTCTTAAGGAACTGTAACGCAAGACACACTGTATCATTAATGATAATCTTAAAGATACAGTGTGTCTTAGGTTATAGTTCCTTACGAAGTAATCGTGAATTTTTTTGACCTGGCACATGATATTACGTCCTTAAATTGGAAAAATTTTAGTTAAAATACTGAAAAATCGAACTTTTTGTAATTTGAGTTGCGTATTTTACCAAACACTAGGTAGCTTATTTTTATTTTGAAGTAAATAATTTGGGACATTAAAAATTTACAACATTTTAAAAGAATTTAAATTTAGACAATTCTTCTTGTAAAAATTTGAAAAAAGAAATTTTCGTTGCCTCATATTCTGCATATTCTGATCTAGGCAACCAAGATTACTGTTTTTTTAAATTTATTTAAATAGTTTTATAGTTTTCCTTGTCTTCAAACTTCCACAATTTTTTCTGATATGTTAACTATTAAATATTATAAATATATAATATATAAAATATTAATAGTGAATATTTGAAAATTGGGTTGCCTATATTTGAAATAAAATACAATCTTCAGACAGATCTGTGCAAAATGTGGTACATCCTCCTGGAATTCTCCAAAACGGCCACGATAATGTGGATGTTCATCGAAGGCTTGTCTCTGCATAATGCAATGACGGTTGCCGTCTTCCAGGAGTATTCCTTCATCAAAATCTACTGCTACTCTGGGTGGATAGCTTCCATCCTGCTGACAGCAATATGGGCTACTTCTATGGCGTACACAAAGACAGACAAGTGAGTTAACGATTGATTGATTTTTTTGTTGTTTTCTGCATGCTTTGATTTCATTGATTTCATCCGTAAACCGAGCTTTGTTTCATCTGATCTTTCCTTCCCTTAGAAAGTAGGTGAATTGAAATATAAAAATAACATCGAGGTGAGGAGGAGAGTGATTGTGATTGGAAGATGATTGCTTTCTGTTATGCATCTGTTTGTTGATTTTCCTGGTTTTCCTGGAAGTTTCTGAGAAGAGGCAAATCAATTTCGATAGAAATATGATTGAAAATTAAATATGAGCAGCCAGAAGGGATAGAGAGAGGGAGAGAGAGAAAGACAGAGAAAGAAACAGAGGAAAGGAAAGTAGAGAGGTATAGAGAGACCATGTTAGGAAGTGGTGTTATTTAGATTATTATTTTAAGAGATTTTCTCTTGATTTATTGTATTACATTAAGAATTAGTTTCGGGAAACCTGGCCACACTCATATTAAAAGTGTGGCCCGTTTTCCCGAAACTTTATTGCTGGTCGTAATGTAATGATACTGTACCTTAAAAGTCAAGTAGTAAAGTAAGTTTCGGGAAAATGGTCACTAACGAAAACCAACCTATGAAATTTAAAACTAAACATACCTAAAAATATTAATATTTTCCAATTCAAATAGACGAATGATATATGACTGCAATATGTTTTTAATGCGGATAAACAACCAGCCATCATTTCGTATTTCCGGGTGGCGATTGGACATTCTTAACATAAAGAACAGTTTAAGTCAGATTTTAGTATACTTGTTTTAATAAAGCAATAAAGTTTCGGGAAAACGGACCACACTCATATTAAAACTAGGAGTGTAGCCCGTTTTCCCGAAACTTTATTGGGCAGTTTCTTAAAAAATGGATGCCAGCCCAAAAACTGAAATTAAGAATATCTAAAAATATTAATATTTCCAAAATCATGTACACAAATAATATACAACTTAAATATGTTTTTATTGCAGAAAAACAACAAATATCTGGGCGGCGATTACACATTCTTAACATAAAGAAGAGTTTAAGTCAGATTTTAGTACACTTGTTTTAATAAAGCAATAAAGTTTCGGGAAAACGGACCACACTCATATTAAAACTAGGAGTGTAGCCCGTTTTCCCGATACTTTATTGGGCAGTTTCTTAAAAAATGGGTACCAGCTCAAAAACTAAAACTAAAAATATCTAAAAATATTAATGTTTCCCAAATCATGTACACAAATAATATACAATTTAAATATATTTTTATTGCGGAAAAATAACAAATATCCGGGCGGCGATTAGACATTCTTAACATAAAGAACAGTTTAAGTCAGATTTTAGTATACTTGTTTTAATAAACCAATAAAGTTTCGAGAAAACGCACCACACTCATATTAAAACTAGGAGTGTAGCCCGTTTTCCCGAAACTTTCTTGGGCAGTTTCTTAAAAAATGGTTACCAGCTCAAAAACTAAAACTAAAAATATTTAAAAATATTAATTTTTGCCAAATCATGTACACAAGTAATATACGACTTAAATATGTTTTTATTGCGGAAAAACAACAAATATCCGGGCGGCGATTAGACATTCTTAACATAAAGAACTGTTTAAGTCAGATTTTAGTATACTTGTTTTAATAAAGCAATAAAGTTTCGGGAAAACGGACCACACTCATATTAAAACTAGGAGTGTAGCCCGTTTTCCCGAAACTTTACTGGGCAGTTTCATAAAAAATGGACGCCAGCCCAAAAACTAAAATTAAGAATATCTAAAAATGTTAATTTTTCCCAATCCATATACACAAACGATATACGACTGCAATAAGTTTTTATTGTGGATGCATCCCGATGATTTACGACGTACGTAAACAAGCAGCCAGCATAACAACATAATAAAACGCGATGATAACATTCGCACACAGAAAAATTGCGTTTGACGTTCAAAATTAAACGACGCTCAAAATATGACTTCCTTTAGAAAATGTTCTACGTCTCCTTTCATCTAGAAAAGATGGGATTTATAAGATTATGTCTGTAACATAATCCCATCTTTTCGGTCTTTTCCCACCGTTCCATCCGTGCCATTCCGTTCAACTCATTTTATCCGATTCCCCAGTCAATTTTCTTTCATTTTCTTCATCTCGTTCGTAGAATTAATCAATTTCTATTTATCTCATCGTTTTTTAAAAGATGCTGGTACATGTACAATTTCCAAACCAACTATTGGATCCTCGAAGGCCCAACAAGCGCTCTCATTGTGGTAATTACTTATTATGTCTTCAGTTAATTACTGGGAACATATAATTAATTCTGCTGGTTTTGTTAACAGATTAACATGCTGTTTCTTTTGAACATTATTCGCATCGTCGTGATGAAGTTGCGCAACAGCAATATGGGCGAGTTTGAGCAAATCAGGTAAATATTGGATGGTCTTGCAGACGATAAACGTCAACAACTTAATGTTTTTTTCTTCTTTTCGTCTGTTTTTTTTTGTTGTTGATAAATTTCAGAAAAGCTGTACGTGCTGCCATTCTTCTTGTGCCGTTGATGGGCACATTGAACGTGTTGTTTATGATCGACTTTACGATGTTCACGTCGGCGTGGGTGTTTGGCCTGTGGTCGTTTAGCACGCATTTTTTCACGTCGTTTCAGGGCTTTTTTATTGCAAGCTTGTATTGTTTTATGAATGGTGAGGTATGTATTACAACACATTTTTTAGCTAAATCCACGTGAAATATAGTTAAAAATCACCTCTTTTTTTGACTTGATTTGTACAGCTGCGTACACCCTAGCGTCTTTATTTTATACCGAAAATGAAAAGCTAGTACGTTTTTGGAAAGTTTGTAAAATTTTCTTGAATATGACGTTGAGAATTTTGTAGGCAATGTTTAAATTCTATTGTTTTTTTATGAGATTTTAAAATTCAAGTCAATTTGTTTGTGAAAATTAGACATAAAAATATGAAAAAAATGTAAATATTGATTTATTCAAAAAATAATTGACGTCATATTCTAGAGAATTTAATTGTTTATCAAACCAGTCATTAATTAGATAAATAGGTTAGAAAACTGTTTCCCAATCGTGTACGCAAAGTTGAAAAATGATGTAGGTAGATCGCATCGTATAACGACATTAGAATTGCTCAGCTGTGTACACTGTAGCACCTTTAGTATAGATCGGAAATGAATAGCAAAAATGTTTTTAGAAAGTATATAAAATTTGCTAGAATATGATGTTGAGAATTTTGTAGACAAAGTTTAAATTCTATTGTTTTTTTATGAGATTTTAAAATTCAAGTCAATTTGTTTGTGAAAATTAGACATAAAAATATGAAAAAAAAAAGTAAATATTGATTTATTCAAAAAATAATTAACGTCATATTCTAGAGAATTTAATTTTTTATTAAACCAGTCATTAATTAGATAAACAGGTTAGAAAACTGTTTCCCAATCGTGTACGCAAAGTTGAAGAACGGTGTAGGTAGATCGCATCGCATAACGACATTACAATTGCTCAGTTGCGTACACTGTAGCACCTTTAGTATAAATCGAAAATGAATAACAAGAATGTTTTTAGATAGCTTATAAAATTTGCTAGAATATGACGTCGAGTATTGTTAAGAAAAAGTTTACGTTGTATATTTTTATGCAGTTTAAAATTTAATTTACATTTATTTCGTAGAAATTTGACATAAAACTATAAACAAATTGAATAAATAGTAATTACTTCATACAATAATTAACGTCATATTCTAGATAATTCAATTGGCTATAAAATGAGCTATTCCATAGAAAAATCGGTGGAGTGGTTTTTTCTCAAACGTGTACACAAAATCAAAAAATGATATCGCTACAGGAACAGTTTATAAGTATATTATTGATTTACGACTATTTAAAAAAACACGATTGTTTTGACCTAGTATGCAATTTTTCATGTTTAAGGTACGCGATGTTGTTAAAAACAACTTCTCCCTATACATGTCCTTAAGAAGTGGTGGAGGTGGGGGTGGTGGACAATTGCATCAGCGTAATTCAAGCGAAGTTACACGGCTCTCCTCGCTGGACCCGGAAGTATGACAAAGGTTTTTATTCCATCTATTTTCTGCAATTATCCGGCGTTTTTATTAAACCTTTCTTACTTTTTTTGATTTTTCTTACTTTTACGTTATTGAAAATCAGTTTTACTTGAAAATCATTTACTTGATTTCCTCTTTATTTCCTTCCTTTCTATTTCATTCTATTTTTGAATTTTTTTCCTTACTTTCTATTGTCTTTTAATTTTATTTCGCTTTCCTTTAATGTTTCCATTCTTTTTTCCCTTTTCCTTACTTGCTGTATTCCTTTCATTCTTTTTTTCTTATGTTCTTTCTTTGTTTCTTTCTTTCTTTCTTTTTCTCCCATTCAGTCATTATTGCTTTAAACTTTTCTTCTTACTCTTTTCTAAAAACAGTTTTATAATTTTAAAGATTTCTTCGTTTCTTTTTCATATTTTTGGGAATAGTTTACTGTAATTTAAAATAATGGTTTTAGTCCCAACGACCAAAAATGCGGATGGCTTAAGATTTGTTGCTGACGGGATCAGGATGAGAGTCTGAGTACCGTCAAGTTCAACGAGTAAGTTAAAGTTCGTTATATTTAATGACGTTAGTATGTTAATGACGTTAAAACACATCGTTCGTTTTTAAAAGTAAGTTATTTTAGTTCTTTTATGAAAATTATAAAGATCAAAATCGTTGTCAAAAAATAATAATATCACAAGATTATTATGTAAAATTTTCAGTCATTATTCAGTTGACAATTAATATCAGTGATTTAATCATATTCATAGTCATATTCATTTTTCGACTTCAATTTCTCAAGAGGCTTATTGGGTAAAGTTGTTTAAACCTGAAATTGTCTTTTCAAAATTTGTTATTAGGTCTCTTATTTCTTTTAATGCGTGGGCGAGTTTTGTTGATCTGAATTTCCCAAAGTTTTTTATTTTATTATTTGTATTCGGTCCGGAGACCTGCCATCGACCTTCACTGGTCCTTCAGCCTGGATACATATTGTTGTGTGCGTGATTATTTTTCATATTTATTGTAAATTTGTGATACGAATGATTTGAAGTTGAGAGGTCCGCCGATTCACAGGCTTTCCTCCTGCGATTCGCCCATCCATTATACCCCCTGCTCATACCACTCCTAAACATTTCTGACTAACCTCTCACTTCCCATTTTTACCAGCCTATCTTCATATCTTGCCAATCTTCTAAATGCATTCCCTCTCAAACTCAACCGGCCTGATTCCTGCAGCACTATATAATCGGGAGTGGATTTCTGGGCTATATCCCAAAGCCATATAGCTTTGGTTTGGACTGAATATTCCTGCGAACTTTTTTTTTTCAAATTATATATTTAACAAATAATTACATAACAATAAATACAATTTCAAAAAAAAAGTTTTACCAACACCCGACAGAAGATTCGACCAACTGTACTTTTAATCTAATTTCTATTTGCAGGACACGTGTCTGACAAACAATCTGCGTCGAACTAATCGACACGTGTAATCTCCCACAATGTGCACATACACGTGCACGAGAAAACAACATAAATGCCGGAGGCAGCAACTTTTAACTTTTAACATCACTTTTAACTACGAAAAAAATGCAAAAATATGTATAAATAAGTTTTGCAAAACAAATATATTTTTTAAAATGACGTCGAAACTAATTACAATGGCACGTGTATACCTACTAAATGTATGCTTCGCACAATGTTTCCACTATCTGTATTATAAACAACAACTAGTCACTTACACTAATACAAACACAAACACATACATTCACACACATACTCATCGACAACCACATTCAGTATTGTATATCTTATCGAATATCCATTTATTAAGTTTGAATATTGTGAAATAGTTAAATAGTATATTTTTGTAGACGACATTGTATGCACAATAAATGTGTGGGATTTTATTGTACCACAATATATGAAATAAAATACATAAAAATGAAGGGGATTAGCGTGGCGATCCAGGGAGGCAGCAGGTGGAGGTGAACGGCTGGCACTGGTCGTCGGGGCAGGTCGGGGATGACGTCGGAGTGGTCGGTGGCGACGGCCGGTGAGGGACTCTGTGCGGACTCGCGGAGACGGCGCGGCGGACTCTCTGGTGGCGGCAACTGATGATGGTTGATGACGCTGTTGATGGACTTCGATGTCGAATTCACTCGGACTGACTGAGTGATTGAGTGAAGGTGATGGTGGATTCGTTGTTGGCGATGGTCTCCAAGTGATGACGACTCTCTGGTGGTGGCAACTGATGACGGACTCGTTGTTGATGGACTTGTATTGTTGAATTGACTCGGACTGACTGAGTGATTCAGTGAAGGTGATGGTGGATTCGTTGTTGGTGATGGCCTCCAAGTGATGACGGCTGGCGGCTGAAGATGATGTCGCAGGTGATAACGGCTTGCCGATGCCGGAGTCTTGGATTGACTGACTGTTGATGGTGTTTTTTTTTCTTTCTTGTGGTTTCGGGAATCTGACGACTATGGCCAATGTCACTCTAACCTTTACGTCAATGGTTTTGTCCATTTATCATGTTATTTGTGTTTTGGAAGAAGAAGGGAGATAGGAAAGTTAAATATATCTGTGGAGGTGAGGGTGCCGGTTGATTATGAGTGATTGAGTGATTGAATTAATAATTAATTCACACTCACAACACAAACATATACAACACACATACTTCTACCCTATCAACAATCAACCAATCTTCAACATACGCATCATAACATGCTACTCTCAACACTTCACACTCTACAACATACTACTACTACACACACACTATTCAACACCATACTATCTTCAACAACATCTATAACAAATAACATGGTAAACGCAAGAATATATTTAAAAAATGTAAATACATGTCGGGAAGACCGAAATGGTCGATAGACAATAAAATATATCAATTATTATTATTATTATTAGCAACATAATTAACTTTGTTTTTGTTGATGACGTCGGAGTGGTCGGTGGCGACGGCCGGTGAGGGACTCTGTGCGGACTCGCGGAGACGGCGCGGCGGACTCTCTGGTGGCGGCAACTGATGATGGTTGATGACGCTGTTGATGGACTTCGATGTCGAATTCACTCGGACTGACTGAGTGATTGAGTGAAGGTGATGGTGGATTCGTTGTTGGCGATGGTCTCCAAGTGATGACGACTCTCTGGTGGTGGCAACTGATGACGGACTCGTTGTTGATGGACTTGTATTGTTGAATTGACTCGGACTGACTGAGTGATTCAGTGAAGGTGATGGTGGATTCGTTGTTGGTGATGGCCTCCAAGTGATGACGGCTGGCGGCTGAAGATGATGTCGCAGGTGATAACGGCTTGCCGATGCCGGAGTCTTGGATTGACTGACTGTTGATGGTGTTTTTTTTTCTTTCTTGTGGTTTCGGGAATCTGACGACTATGGCCAATGTCACTCTAACCTTTACGTCAATGGTTTTGTCCATTTATCATGTTATTTGTGTTTTGGAAGAAGAAGGGAGATAGGAAAGTTAAATATATCTGTGGAGGTGAGGGTGCCGGTTGATTATGAGTGATTGAGTGATTGAATTAATAATTAATTCACACTCACAACACAAACATATACAACAACAATCAATCAACAACAACTATCAACAACTATCAACAATCAACCAACTTACAACATACGCATCATAACATGCTACTCTCAACACTCTACAACATACTACTACTACACACACACACACTATTCAACACCATACTATCTTCAACAACATCTATAACAAATAACATTGTAAACGCAAGAATATATTTAAAGAATGTAAATACATGTCGGAAAGACCGAAATGGTCGATACACAATAAAATATATCAATTATTATTATTAACAACATGATTAACTTTGTTTTTGTTGATAAATGTACATTAGAACTTAACGCATTAGTTTATTACTTTACATTATTTACTTCTTATATTATATATGGAATCTCACAATTTTATCTTTTTATTTATTTCTTTTACACAAAACCAATATAAAACGAATATTAATAAAACAATTCTCTAAGTATAGCGCCCATAGTTTATGAATGTTCATTATACTTCGGTCAGTCGGTAATAATTCTAGGCACTTTGCGTGGTATGTAATCCTGCACACACTTGAAGGCACGCTATTATTAATGCAATCGTGAAACTTCTATTTTTTCTTCTATTTTAATTACTGCTCATTGTTTTAATTATAATAGGATAATACATATAAATAACGAATAAGAATAGGTGTGGCGAACCGTTGCTCTATATTCTAGTTATTTAGTGCAAAGATTAGTTTATTTCCACTTAAGTTTGTTTAGTCGGCTTTTTGTAAACCCTCTGCCGTTGCGTAATAAAGATAACGGTTGTGGCGACGGCGCACAGTGGCTGTAATCAGTGGTTTTGCCCGTCCTAAGTCTTTTTCTTGAATTCCATGTAAAACATATATAATTTTTCGATTGTACTATGAAGTAATATGCTATTAGAAGCTACCTAAAAGAAATTTGCATGATTATGACCGTTAGTATTAATATACTGGGCGTTTTAATTTGCGAACAATTATTGCAAAAGACAAGAAATGCTGTTTAAATTACCGTAAAATTAAATTCAGCTATCATATATTTATATATAAAGTGAATTTTTGCTCACAATTCAACATTTTTAAGGTGACACAATATACATTTCGTTTATACGCATGCAAAACAACAGAAAGAGGATGCTCTCAGGAGTAGGTTGATACCAAATTTATTAGATTGCCGCTGGTATTGACCCAGTTAGGACCATTTTCATTGATGTTTTCCATAAATGAATATAAAATACAGTCACTTATTGCAAAAAAAGCCGCGGCATGAGGGTGGTAACTGGGTAGCGCGGCGCTGTGCGATAGAAATGTTGTGGTGGTACGGCTCGATCTCAGCCAAGGTCACCATACCTTCGTTGAGGTTGAGGCACCCGGTGGAATGTGGGTGTGTATGGGTGAGAGAGCGGGAAACGTCTCCAGATGGTGTAAGGGAGCAGGATGGGGGTGTGTCATGCAGTTAATTGTAAGAATTTTTCTAAAATAAAGTTAGTTACTTTCCAACATTCAACTTATGAACATCTTCTCCTATTTCAACCGCGAAAGCACCGGGTTGGTGTGAGTCTGAACCTTTTGAACTCTTTTAGACGAGCCAAGGAATCAGAGTTTGTTAGTTTATCTTGCATGGCTGAGTTTTATGGTTCGCAACAATAGAAAATCATTTAATGATTAAAAACAATTAAATAAATTAGCATGATTCTACTGAAAGGCGAAGAAAATAATATACCAGAATAAGGAGTGCAGGTTTACTGAGTTACTCCTACCTCTCTTTGCCAGTTTATCTGCATTTCGCTTCTTAGTAAATTCTCATTCTGGTACTGGTGCATGCAGGTACCAAGATGTGTTTCAACGTCCTTGTCCTTAATCACATCTTTTAGTGAAGCTCAAAGTCTGTTACCTTTACTAATGTCGCGTGGCTATAAATAAGAAAATTATAAAAAAGAAAAATGAGCGCAGAAGCGCTGTATCAATGGGTGGGTAGATAATAGTGTATGTAGATA